>NW_019061348.1:243325-254771 GCF_000696155.1 Zootermopsis nevadensis
GTTGTCTTTTTTTTTTTTTTTGGGGGGGGGGGGTTCCGTACACAGATGTTATTAAAGTTACAACTGCCCCTGTTCTTAATCAAATCGCGATAATTCGTATAAAAGTCATCAATAACCCCGAAATATCGCATACGATACGCTACAGCTTAGGGCCACACAACATAAGAGGACTCTTTTTTTTTAAAATATGCTACAATCGATACCTTGTACACCCTTCCTAGTTCACAATTCACACACGCCTCCACACATTCGAGCTATGTAAACTATAGTCTGACAAAGCGTCCATAAATAACACAAGAACAACTTATCACACTTTAACTCTCTGCAATTCGCCATAATGTTCTCGTCTGCGTAACAAACGCACTTCAACCGTCTTCTGTTATGGTAACGTTCGGTTCATAACAACTAAAGCATGATGCTCGCCCCCTGTATCGTGACCTGGAACACAAGTCATCACATCGGTATGAGAACTGTCACGGTTAAAAAAATTGTAGGCCTATTAGATTATTTCCAACACTATTCTCGATGATTCGATAATAAAACAATGGCTGCGTGTTCATAAAGCTACTTGATATCCAGGATTTCCCTCGGGAGGCGGAACAGCTCAGTCAGTACAGTGAGGAGGTTTTGATTTTCAACAGGAAAGAATTTTTCTCTTCGGTATATCATCCTGACAGGTTCTGGGGTCCACTCAGTTCGATGCAGGATTCTTTCCTCGGGGGTAAAGCGGCCTGGGTGTGAAGCTAACCTTCACCTCCATCTAATGCGGAGGATAAGTGTGCAAGGAGCTATAACTCCATTCCGCAATATGTCTGCGTAGCGTGGTGCGTAGTTAAAGAGCAGGGGTAGCTTTACCTCATCTGGGATTCCCCACTTTGGATATCCCTCCGATTATTGTATTCACCTAAATCATTTGTGTATGCCTGTAATCGATTATACAAAGTCGAATCCTGTTTCAAATCATAATCCCGCCATTCGTCTAAGGATCGTGTTATAACGTTGTAAGATTTTCCTGTCACCTTGAAGCATGCAAACTATAACCTCACAAACTGATCAGTCCACCGGAACCAAGTGGACAGGTGGCTTGATGGACCTCGGAGTCTTTATGAATGTGGTGACGAAGAGAAAACTTTTCCGCCAGAAATCGATCCATGGTCGTTCAATCCTTACTGACTGTTCCAAATCCCGGCAGGACATGTCTGCTGCCCACGAAGACACTTGCCATACCTGGAGCATGAAGGCGATCGATCGATCGATAAATCAATCACGTCCGTGTAGAAAGCCTGTATATTCACGCAATCATAGCACTCAGATTCAGCACGGGACTAAGTTCCCACTGTCGACAAATGAATCATTAACTGGTTGACGTTCCGTTGTTATGGGAACCAAAAGTTCAATACCCCTGAACCTGTAAATCCAACCTGTAACATGACGATGTATTCTTCTGTTTACGCATTGCACGTGCAAGAGATTATTTTAAAGACGATTTCCCCACCAAAACTTTGCACCAATTTCTAGCGTTACTAAAATCCAAGCAACAATAACACGCTGAACTATGAAAAATTTCTCGGTATTTAATTTTCTTCTCTATTCCATATTCTGGTTGTCTTCTCTCAAATCTCTTCCTTTCTTCTCACTCACACAGTCCGTGTCGCCGCACGTGCCCGCCGGCATTCTTTACAAAGCCGGCAGTTTTCTTCTGTCTCGGCCCCCTCCGTCCTGAGCTTTGATCGTTTCCGGAAGACTTCGTCGTCGCTTCTCACTGTCAAGTTCTTCCTGGTCGCTCGCTGAAGAAATATGGTTGCTTCGAAGAATAAGCCAAGCGCCCAACTGTGTTTCACTCCGTTGGTTTCCTTCTTCAGACACACACATTTTGAAAATTCGTGATCTTCTCGCTTACAAAACCGTCAAGTGAATGCGAAACTAACAAAGTACCGGTAAGTTCTTTATGTTTTCTTTGTATCCACTTACAGTAGCATTTATTTCCCAAGCGTTTCTCCATGATAATGCACAATTAACGAGAAACCATCAACCGACATCAGTCAACCAATAAAAGGTCAACGCATGTGGCTACTGATGACCATTGTTTCACATGATGATCAGAACGGTTGATTTCGGAGATGATAACCTAGCCATCAAATGTATTTATGAAACTATGGATTTACGTTATTACTGTATGTGATGCTACGATGTGCTTCAAGAACCAGAACAGTTCAGCCAGTATACTGACTAGACTACGGGCTGACGACCACTTTCAGTTATTATCGGGGCAGAATTGTTTCTTTGTCACAACAGCCCACGTAGGTGAACTGCGAAGCCGACACAACCCTCTCCCCCAAAGTGTGCAGATATGCCTCGTGGTAAAAGCGGCTGGGAACCGAAACTAAATGCTCACTTCCATCCGGTGTCTAGGTTACGAATGCGTGACGACGTATTTCCACCACTCCGCCATAAGTCTGTATGTTGTTGTCCTCAATTAAACACCTACCTTCCCTGAAAGAGTTACTCGTTTTTGCTCCAAAAGGAAGTGACTTATCGACATAATTTTACACTTAAAACTTTGAGAAAAGCCTTGACAACCATTGCACTGAGACTAGAAGTTTGTGACGACACAGAACTTAACAAAGAATCTAGTGTTTATGGACACAGAAAGGAGTATGAACAAACCCTCTGGTGTGGGAAAATTGTACATTACTTAAACGACCTAACCAAAAAAAAAATCTACACTAATTTTTCACAGCACAGCTTAAAATAGGGGCTAATCTTGTGGAATACAAAAGACCGCTGATACGTTTTGGAACATCTTACTTTCATTTTTCAAGACACCAACGCGAAGTCTGAAGACCTGCATGAATGATTGATGAAGTCTGTACTGTCCTCCTGTTGCTGAACAAACAAGACTGTCATGGAGGGAGAACTAGATGAACAGCCAATCACGAAGATACTTAAAACTCCCTTCGACATGACCTTGCAACCCAAAACACAAACATCGACATTCGATACGACCTTTCCATAAACTTCAAAACTGTCCACTGTAAATTTTTATTCTTCACCAAATACCACTAGAGTGGTCAAAGCAAGGAGAATGACATGGGTGGGCATGTAGCATGCATGAGGGAGATATTTTGGTTGAACAACCTGAAGGGAAGACATTACTTGAGAGAACTAGGCGTAGATGGAAGGATAATTTTAAAGTGAATCCTAATTATATCTCGTACGTGAGTGTGTAATGGATTAAACTGGTTTAAAACAGGGTCCAAAGGCACTTTCGGGTCATATACGCACTGAGAGAGGTTTACATGTTCAGCCGTTACAAGATACGTCAAAGTCAGTCTTAGGGAAGTGCAGTTACACGTCGGAAACATTAAATTTTGGGCACTGCTTAAGAGGACGATGCTGATGGTAACATTCGAAAGATCTCTTTATTTAAGCTAAGAGTAAGGTACTTCTGCGTCTTATTTTGAAAAGTCTCACGAGAAGACTTCGTGTGTTCCGGTCCGGATTACAACCTTCGAGTCTTGTTCTTTTCGTCCCCAAAGCATCCTCTGGACACGTCCTTATGAACACTCCTGTATACTTTCTCTGCAAGACTGAAATTCTCCAGAATAGCGAGAGGGTGGCCAGAGATCTTTTCCCCTTGTGCTTTGTGCTCGCAGGGTTGGGCCCGGAGTGCGAGGGGGCATGCTGCTTGGAGTACAATGTTCGAACACGACAGATGTTCGCTCATATTCGTAAGACTCCAATTCTACGCGAACATGGTACAGCACAGGGCCGGTTATAGGGGGCGGGGGTTCTGGGTTTAAATTTCATTCCACCTAACTCCCCTTATGAGTGACGTCACTCCATCTTCCGGGTTTACTTCATAAAGAAACGTTATGAATTTTGTATTTTTAATTCGATTTGCAAGATAGTGCTACAGAAAACCTGTACCTATTGCCGCGAAACAAAAGAAATTTTAATTCCCGTCAACCGCAACTCATCATGTAACAAAATGTAAATTTTGTTGAAGTCTTTATTATTCTATGTAAGATTTGAGGGTTTCACGGCGGTGAATACGAAGATGGCTGTCTTCTGAGCTGTTTCAGAGGTCTTAGCTGCCTCCATCATCAGGTAGAAAGTACCACTGAAACATCGGTAAACTTCTACCAGACTACACGCGCGCAACAACCCATAACACTGTCATTTAGATAATTCTGTTATTACAATGGTTTACTTTTGTTACAAGGATTTTGGTGTTCTCATATTTCAGTATACATTTTCCCAACTTCTGTTGTGTACAGTTCGTTTCAAGAACTGCACAAGCATGCTTGGTTTCCAAACACTGTAACCTGTAACACGAAGAGCGTGTAAGGTACTGTACAGATCCGGCCATAAAGCGTGCATTTTCAAGTCCGCTCGCTATTCAAGCCCAGTCTTTTGACGGTATGTGCAACGTATGCCACCCACATTTATTGCAGTTGTGAACTGTGGAATTTTGCACACGAGTGAACTGTGTGACGGATAGATACCAGGCCCGTACCAAACGCTGTGACGTAATGAGATCACTGCTCTAAATAGTGTGCGTAATCAACAGGCTTTGTATTACCACGTATAGTAATTCATGTGGTCTGATTACATGAACACTTAAGCAGAAAGAATAATTAACCCCATGGAGGAGTCTTCTTTAGAAGCTGATTGGCACTCAGCTGGTCCATTTGTCTATCAATGGTAAGGAGGGACAGACAGAACTACGACAGACCTCGATGGTCGAACTCGGTGTGTCTGTATAAAGGTCAGATGCAACAAAGAAACGAACAAAATGACACATAGGAAAGGCAAAGAAAGAAACATACGATAAACAATACAAGGAATAAGAACAACGAGGAATTTTATGATGAAAGAAAGGATAACGAGACAAAGAAACAACGAAAAAAGACAGAAATTATGAGGCGTTCTTAACAATACTCCACGGATCATTTTGATTTGTTGCCATTTTACTAACTAAAGCGGCAAACTCTTTTATTTCTTTCCACCTCAGGTACCAAGGAAGTCGGTCAAACGGGGACAGAAAAGAAACCCAGGACCATTCTTCCCTCCACGGAAATGACGAATAACACCAGAAGGCAGCAGAGGAATCAATACCCTGCCCAACGCCTGATCGTCTATCTCGCTGCACCATCTGCTAACTCACATTTTCTAGTGTTCAATTACGTACTAAGTGTCCATTTTGTTTCCAACCTCCAGTAGTGCGACACCATCTCTGAAACTGATCAGCTGTTACCTGGGTTCGAAACTCGTCTGCGGCCGAATGAAACTTCGTACTCCAACTAACTGACAGAGTCACGCTGCTAAGGAATCCGAACCAACAAAGTGACAAACCGACAAACTATGGCGTAGTCTTCAGTGAATATCTAAGCGGTCAAGACACCTGTGATGGCATGGAGCCAGACGCGCGACTGAACAAAATATCTGATTTAAGACACACAAAAATCCTTTCGCCTATTGCCATGAAACAGTTGCAGGAATTTAACAAGCCAACCTCACCTTCCTTCTTCATCTTTCCCATATAAATACAAATTCAAAATCTCTCATTCTACTCTACGTTCTTCTTGTGTGACAGTGTTTCCCAAAATTCAAACATCAGTGTACTCCCTCTGTCATTCACATTAGAATCGGTAAACTTGAAAGCTGTCGAACCACGTCATGTTTAAGCTTTAGGTACGAACTGTATAAAATAAACTATGATGTCAGCTGAAAAAATCGTACAGAAACTTACGAGCTTTTTCAGTATTAAGAAATTTGTTCAATTTTCTTTGTAATGGAGTTCATCTTACAGCAGATACAACATCTAACAATTTATTTTCTGACGCGTGCCACTTGAAATCTATTAGCGTACCACAATTTTATAAACACTGCTTTAGAATATGAGATCAAGATTTCCAGTGGGAAGAACAACAGTAAAACAATCCTAACAAGACTATTTTTGTGAACTATAATTGTAGGATTCTAGATGGGATACAGGACGATAAAATATTCTTGAGTGAATGGGACCAAGCATTTCCTAAAAATAACGTGTTCTTTACTTCTTCGTGAATATCGTTCCCAAATACGGGAATTCTGTGAAACGTTCGAAGTATACATTTCCTCCTTTTATATCACGACTCGTCATGTCTCATGCTGACGAGACAACCTCCTCAGTAGCGCAAAATATAGTTACCACATCTCAAGTCCGAAGTTTACGCATATCCTATCCCACTGGCTGCTGAAAAGGAAAGGATGGGGTAGGAAGAGCCTATCTGTAGTACTTGGGTACTGATTTACGGAGCCAGGAATTGTCTTCACACGACGAGGGAACTCGTACGCGTCAGCACAAATCTTATTCTACTTGGAAGAGGCTGAGACAGCAGATACAGAAACCTGGTGTCTGGACTCCCAAGGCGACCCGAGCTTGTCTTTCGGGCTGAAACAGAGCATGGGCCGGACGGAGGTATTTATAAGCGACAGCAGACCCAGAGGCTTCGCGACAAAAAAAGATCGACCCCGGAACCATAAAGCGGGTGAGGCCGATCACGCACCTACATCCAGTAACGAGGGTAAAGACCTCCATACCTCACACACCTTCCAAGATTCAACTCAGGCAATATCAAATCCCTTACTTAAGACGATCCTCAGCCAATCACATCCTCCAAACCTCTCTGAAATCCTCCCAGGTTCAAAGTTTTCCAAACTGACGTTTCCCAAGAGATTTATCCATCAAAATTCTGTATAAATTCAATGTCTTCCCATTCTAGCAACAAATATCATCCGGTCCATCATCAAAGACACCGTGTAAAGGCCCACTCTGATCATGGTATTATCATTCTACCACTGCCACATGCCAACAATCACCGTCTCACGAGGTGTGCGACAGCACTGACCAAGCGCCATATCGGTCCTAAGTTACAGGCTTCATCTCTGACCAGACACTTGGCTGGTCTCGGAGTGAATGCAATTTTTAAATCGGCTGTATTTCTTGGTGTAAGAACGAAATAGTTTATTTTTAGATACATATTTACGTCGAGACAGAGAGATGTTAACTAGACTGTTGAGAAATGTTGTCCCCTCTCGTCTTGAGGATTGTTCAGCATTGTAAAAAAAATACTGCCTTGCTTGTTACAGACAACGCCATACTAAACACCTGATACATCATTTTCCACAATGACTTCCGGCTGATTGCCTCATGTTAACAAAGCACATGAGATGTATCTTCTTGTTATATTGAAGATACAAGATGCTGGCTTCCAGGCGTCAAACGACTGTTCATAACAAGGAACTTCTCGAAGGCGTGACTCAGATGAGTAGACTCAACTAATGACTGAAAATAAAAACGACGGAACAAGATAATGATAAGAGACAGCCAATCAGTTTAATAAATCGACCAGCACCATATTTGTAGTAAAGTTAAGGATTCAATTCGGTTCAGCGCAGACAACATCAGCCCATAGTATACGTCACCAAACTGCGTGCTTAAAGACCATAGCAACGTCGTACAACGTTACAACACGAACAGCGGAGCCCAGGCGAGCTAAGACATCTCAGAACTCGCAGCGTAGCGAAATTAGCAACGCTGTACTGACTTAGAATCGCGCGGTAAGGGATGTGGAGTCCTTCCGTGGCCTGTAAGCATGCAGTCTGGTGACGCCTAGTGACCAGCTTTACGCTGAACTCTCCTGGGTCGATTCCCGGAAGGGAATACATTTCACTCTTAGCCCCCATATTGAGATCGGTTTTGAGGAACACCTAACCTCCTAACCAATGGATACCAGACAAATATGACCTCGAACACACCTAGAGCCGAGATTCCCTTCCCCATAGATCTTCAAGGCATGGAAATTTAAATTAAACTTGTGGGGACCCTAGCACATCTATTTGCAACGACTTAAAATTCACCAACTACAGCTGGATATGAGAAAGTCGCCCTTTTTAAACTCGGGATTATCCGTGTCTTAACACCCTGAAAACAACCATCAGAGTTCAATATATCGGGTCTCTAGTAATTACTTAAACTATTGGTTTCCCTATATTTTGAAGATGATTGTTCTATCAATTGTTACGCTACCCTGATAATGAAGGAAGCAAACTTCTACCAGACTACACAGCACAACAACCCAGAAGACATCATCGTCATACTCGCTGCCGTGAGAACCTCAAATCTCACTTATTATCTTTTGATATACAAATAAAAGCATTTTCACCCACCGTGAATAATTCGCAGCGACAAAATTTGTCTCTCACGTCACTTCTAAATAGCTCATCCGGCTCCCAGAGCAAACAACAGCCTACAACTGCTCAGTAGGATAACGAAGCGTTCTCATTAGCTTCAGAAAAATTCTGGAACAAATTCTGGAAGTGGTTCAGGCGCGATTAAAGCGCATTCCTGTGTTAATCCAAACGCTGTCATAAACCACCCTAAGCCCCAGAGCTGAAGCACCGGAAGGACACTCATGATACCGACGCTACCCACTGCTGCCAAAGGCACAAAAGAAATGTCTGTAATGAAAGGATCAACCAGGTAAGTGTACAAAGACTTGGAGAGGTAAACAGCGGAAAAATGTTGAGCTAGAGGACGAGAATACCTGGGCATGCATGAGGGGTTTCATTTTGAAAAAAAAAAATCCATCGTTGAAGAACGTGCCTAATAACTTGTGCCTTCCAGCAAAAGAATGGAAACTAGCCCTTTAAACTTCCATTATACTTAGGGTCAGAGTTTTTTATCGTTTCTGGCATCCCCTCCCCTGAACTATCTCGTATGTTTGATTAAATAAAACACTGAATAATTTCCCGTCGTGTTTTCACTCACAGATGGACGTACTTCCTGCCCCAAACGCACCAACACAAAACCGATCGCGTGACTCCAGACGCCGGACTCAATCCAAACATGACTCTGTCAGACCTCGCCACAGCCTCGTCTGAATTTCTTGCTACCAGAGTCGCCACAGCCAGAAATTCATTTAACCTTTTATCTACATCGCACGTACACACAGGCTTGACGGACAATCGCTGTAAAACGGAGCACATTTTAACGTCTTCACAAACCGCATCTGACCCACCCCGAACATAACGCAACAAAATCATCATACTCCCTTTACGACTTCACGTGGTTAGCTGCAACAGCAACTTTAGTTTAGCGAAGTAATTTTCTCACTGCTGTATTACATGAGCAGATTCCTACGGTGGTTTTATTGTACATACATGAACTAACACGCAGGTAAAGAGCATATGTAAATAAGTTCTGATTCTGCATGGCGTTCCTACTGTGCCAGAATATTAGAGGTGTAACACAGTCCACGAAACAAGATTATCTGTGTAACTAACCGTCAGATAAGATTTAACAGCCAGATGTTTTGTCATTATAATAAAATCCAACAGCGATCCTAAGGGCTGTTTCTCGTTTCCTCAGCATCTGTAAGACGAATTCTGAACAGTATCTTCAAACACCTGATAATAATAAAATCTCATTAAATTCTCACAAATCAATTTCAAATGTTACTCCACAAAAAAAACTGTTCTTATTTCTTGTTTCCTATTCGAAGTACACCAAAGTCCAACCTACCGTCATGACAGTAATGTCTTATTTCCAAACGTTCATGAGTACAATAAACATTTTTGTTCCATAAAAATTGTGAAAATTTCTTCACCAGCTACTATTAGCTTTTCAAGAAAGACTTTGCTCCGAGTCCAGTTTTCAGTTGGAGCACAATTTGAACGAATTTGTAACCAAATGGAACGTGGGGTTGTTTCTTTTGAGGGGTGGGATTAGCTGGCCACTCATCACCATGGAAATTTATATTGGCAAACCCTACTTTAACTCCGTTCTGTACAGAAACTTTATTAGCCATCATATCACTGATTCTATGGGTTGCCAGAGCTACTGACAGCTTCTGAAGGACAACTAAGCTCAACGTCAGGAAGCGTCTCGCACGAACACAGCTGGAGTACCGATGACATCTGCGGTGCGGATTGACAGCGGAACGATGTTCCACCTGTCATCAGCAAATGCGCAAAGTCACGTCTTATCGCAGTTTTACTTCTGATGCGAAATTGTATCTGGCACAAAGACAAATTAAAAGATGCAACAGTGTACGAAAGCAAAGTTGTTTCTGTTTTGAAACAGGCAGAATCTTTCCTACGAAATTCGGAAGCAATATGCTCCGTGACCGAACTTAATTTCAGAGATAACAATATTCACAGCTCCTCTTAAGTGTCTGAAGGACAATTATATTCCTGTGACAAAATTTAAATATTAAAGATTTCGGAATGAAGGATTATAATGTGTTACAACAGCAGAACTGATTTCTAAAAACATATTAACACTCGGATAACGTAATATGGGTTTATTGATTTTCCAGTGCATTCCCTAAATTGAAATCCTAGATACGTTACCGCTTAGGAAGTTACCCCCCCCCCCACCCACACCCCAGAAGCCCTGTTTTCATCTCATTGTTTCGTGCGTCTATTGTTTGATCGCTTTGCATCGAGTCCTATACAAACTGCCGTTCCGCTGTTTTCACTTTCAGAAGCAGCCATACGTAACAAATTCCATGGACCAGGGCCCTTCTTCAGAAGCTAGCAGTCGCTCAGATGGTCATAAAATCCCCCCTTCTAGTTTTTTTTCTAGATCATAAATGTCGATTATCATGTTCACGACACCGCCACTGCCTCAAAACTTAAGCCAGCTAAATCCACCCCACATTTTCACACTTAATTTCTTTTACATATATTTCAATATTATTCCCCAAACAATCATCTTTTGGCTTCTTCTGTTTGGAATTCATTTTTTGGGTGTATTTCTAGACTCCTTGGAGAAGAGACGTGTCCAGTAAAACATTTCTACAATTGCAAGAAAACATAAGAACGCTTTACAAAGATGCATCCTTGACTGTTCTAGAGTAATAAGCATACAGAATGTGTGTAGTTCATTTTACATAATATAGAATAAATAAATTATGGAAAATGTATGTTTACTGCCTAGATTATATCAACTTAATTCGAGTAGTGCTCAGCAGCACAAAACAGTATTACAAACGGCGAATTCGAAGAAGTGGAAATAGATAAATTAATTCTGGCCGGAATTCGCTTTAAGACAGTGAGAAAAACCATGTCATAAAGACGCAAACTGATTCCTAATTCACCAGCCGGGAAAAAAAAACAAGCGAAAACTTGTTACCAAAAGAAGTTAAAACAATTTGCTGAATGGCCCAGCCAGTTCCCAAGACGGATATAAGACATGATCAAATGCAGCATTGGTATTCTTTTCAGACGCAGACAGACTACCTGGCGTTCAACAAAGCGCGTTATTCAACTGTCACAGCAAAACAACAGCGCGATACAGTTCCGGTCGTCACACACGTGTTGAACTGCCTATTGCAAAGTGTGGGGCGCGCCCCCCTGTGGGGACGCGAGTGGTTTTCTCGGGGGTGGGGGGGGG
>NW_019061355.1:0-26326 GCF_000696155.1 Zootermopsis nevadensis
AGGGTCTCTGCCTTACGTGTTGCTTGTAGCACCTGTGCTTGTCAGAGCAATTTCATACCGAGACCAGTTCTGCAATGCAGCAGGTGGGAGAATTTTTAACAATTTCAAAATTTTCAAACATCAAAAAATGCTTGAAATTGCCCAAAAAGCGAACAAAACTAAGAACTGAAAAATTTCCCATTCAAAAAAATTTTCAAATGTTCCGAAAATTCTTCGTTCTTTGTGCTATTCAGACAATATCCAACATATTTTTTTAAAAAACGTATATCCACCCGATATATACCAGACACTCTGAGGGTGCCAGTGTCTTCTAGACACTGTCTCTCCCTTACAGTCTGTGCGAGACCGATTCTCGGTCGTACATGGTATCTGCCAGATTCGGTCTCTGCCTCACCTGGTCTGCTTAAGGCCCGAGTTTCTCATACTTTCATCTGGACTTCGGTTGTACTCCAAGTGGACTTTGCTATACATGTGATACGATGCGCATGGACTGGCCTTGGCATTATGTGGGATGAGTTTGGCAGTGGGCTGTTGGTGAACATGTTTTGGGTCTGGAATGAGGCACATTCACTTGGATGAATATGGCCTGCAATGGGTATAATCTGATAATCTTGGTTGGGCTAGCTAGGGATGTTCTGCTTGACATGGGACACGTCAGTCATGGGCTTTTCTGGGTATGGGCTGTTTAGTATGTACACGGCCATGCTTAGGTAATTCGGTATATGCTCCAGGCATAGTCACTGCTGTACATAGTCCACGCTGGATATGAGCTCGCCTGGATATAGGCTGTGCTGCACATTGTGGTGTCTGTTCTTGGGCTGACTGTGTGAAGACTGGGATGGCTTTGAACTAGTTGAACACAGGCTTGTCATGGGCTTGGAATGTGCTGATCTCGGCACCACCTTGTCTATGCATGGTCTGGTCAGTGTATGAGCCAGGATTGTGATTGTCTCAGCTGATTATTGGCTGAGAATACTGGGCATGGTATGTGCGTTCTTGGACTGTGCTGGACTGGCATGGGCTGCGCTTGGCATTGGTTGGGCTGGGCACCGGCTGTACTTTGCATTTTCTGGGATGTTGTCTCCGTGGGTTGGCATGGTTTCGACATGGAATGGGCTCCTCTAAGTTGCGCTGGACATGTGTGTTGGGTATGTTTTGCATTGCTCATGGAGCCAGTTTCGGATTGGCTAGACTGGGCATACGTGGCCTGGGCATTATCATCGTTGGCAAACATGTAAGAATCAGCTTGCCATTTTTATGTGGTCACTGGTTGTTCTTTGGGCTGGGCAGGTGCTGAGCTGTTTGTGTAACTAACTGGGCATGGCCAAGGCTGTGTAAGATGTGAAGTTTGGCTGTATTGGGTATGGACTTGGCTGTACATGAATTGGGCGTGCATTGGCTTAGCTATGCATGGGGCTTTGCTGGAAAGGGTTTTATCTGTGCTGAGTTAGCCTTGGCTTTGGGTGGTATTGGCCTGGGCACAATGTGGGTTCAGCGTGATGGAGTGTGCACAAGTTATAGTATTATACAGTACTTTACTTTTTTGTCTTTAACTACAAAATACTTTACATGAAAAAAACAATAAAACTGTAATCATAAGAACAGCTATTTAAATTTCCTTAGAACAGCAAATCACAGCAATGCATGTTCTACTTCTACAAATATCTGCATTTCCTGTGCCAGGACAGGATAATTTCAAAATGTAACACAACTTACAAGTTATGACAGCCACAATATCTCAAGCTCCTCATCACTAAGCAGCTGTACTGCATATTTCATTAGCATTTATTCATTTTTCTTGGAAACGAATGTCTCTGAAGAGCCATGTTTGTTATTTCACTTCTTGGTGAGGTTGTCATACATTTCTTTGAACTTCAAACATCCGGAGTGATTGAGTTCATCATAACCAGGAATAATCTTCTTGCACTTCTCATACCACTTAGCAACATTATGGTACTTACTCACGTCAAAACCAAGAATCTGAAAGAGCCAATGACAAACACCATCTCAATTTAAATATAATTCCATTATTAACAAATTACTCATTCAAATTACCCTTTCCAAGTTAGTGTTCTAAATGCTATTAAACACTTACATCCGCAGTGGAAACTGAAGAAATTATTGCTATGTCTGCAATTGTGAGATTGTTTCCTGCTACAAAATCCTGCCCATCTAGAAATTTGTCCAGGAAATTATAAGATTCTTCAATTTTCTTAAACTTCTCTGGGTCACCAGTGGCTTTAGCAAACATGATTGGGTACTGAAATTAAATACATGAAAATAAACTAATATGCATATAAAATTATCAAATTCTTTAATAGAATAGCACAAATAAGGAAAGAAGACAAAAATAGGGAAATGTTAATTAAATACTTTGTCTTTTCATGACAAATAGTACATTTCAATGTTGTTTCTTGGTCACACAAAGATAAAATGCACTGATATACTCACTCAACCTTCCTTGAACCAATGACCACTAAAACAGTGGGTAAAACCAAGTATCAGCAATCTACTGTTGAATACCCAAAATGTCTGCCTGACAAAGTAGTACCTCAGGGAAGGTCTGAGACTCAAACGAATATAAGAACTTTGTACAGACCAGGAGCATTGACAATGTTAATCAATACACTAATTTGCCTATGACCCAGATATCACTGCTCTGCAGGAGAAACGCTGGGTAGGAACAGGAAAGATGTGAAAACCAAACTGGAATTTGTACTAGATCTGCCATGAAAAACAATTTATATTTGGCAATGGCTTCTTCGCTGGTAAAAGAGCAAAAACAAAGAATATTTATATTCACACCTATAGACAAGGAGATACGTGTCTTAAGGATGGAAGCTAAATCTTATAATATAAGCATAATAAACATCCCTGCTCCCACTGAAGATGAGGATAAGAAAAACATTCTATGAGGCTCTGGAAAGGACATATTGATAATTGCCCCAAGAACAACCTGAAAATCATAATTGGAGACATGAATGCACGTGAGGAAACCAACGAAAATGGGAACAGACTCATCAATTTAGCAGAATCACAAAATATGGCAATTGGAAGCACTAGGTTCGAGTCTTCTGATGGGGAAACACAGAACCAAATTGACCACCTACTTCTTGATGCCAAACATCTAAATAATTTATTAGATGTTAGAACATACAGAGGATCATAGACTCTGACCATTAATGATGACATCTAAAATTAGAGTTAGGATATCAAATATAAGTAAATTCAAAGGACCAAGATCAAATAAATTCAATCTGGGCTCTCTTAAGAGTGAGACAGTATTAAAACATTCAGAGAGGACATACACAGCAGGTTAAGTAAAGTGGACACAACAGGCCTTACTGTGAATGAAATGTAAAAAAATATACTTACACCTTCCAGTGAAGAAATATTAGGAAGATTTCTGTCTTCTGGGTTGTTGTGCTGTGTAGTGTGGTAGATGTTAACCAACGTTTCAGAGGTCATCGCCCTGATGACAGAGGCAGTATGACCTCTGAAACGTTGGTAAACATCGACCAGACTACACAGCGCAACAACCCAGAAGACAGAAATCTTCATCGCCCTGATGATGGAGGCAGTATGACCTCTGAAACGTTGGTAAACATCGACCAGACTACACAGCGCAACAACCCAGAAGACAGAAATCTTCATCGCCCTGATGATGGAGGCAGTATGACCTCTGAAACGTTGGTAAACATCGACCAGACTACACAGCGCAACAACCCAGAAGACAGAAATCTTCATCGCCCTGATGATGGAGGCAGTATGACCTCTGAAACGTTGGTAAACATCGACCAGACTACACAGCGCAACAACCCAGAAGACAGAAATCTTCATCGCCCTGATGATGGAGGCAGTATGACCTCTGAAACGTTGGTAAACATCGACCAGACTACACAGCGCAACAACCCAGAAGACAGAAATCTTCATCGCCCTGATGATGGAGGCAGTATGACCTCTGAAACGTTGGTAAACATCGACCAGACTACACAGCGCAACAACCCAGAAGACAGAAATCTTCATCGCCCTGATGATGGAGGCAGTATGACCTCTGAAACGTTGGTAAACATCGACCAGACTACACAGCGCAACAACCCAGAAGACAGAAATCTTCATCGCCCTGATGATGGAGGCAGTATGACCTCTGAAACGTTGGTAAACATCGACCAGACTACACAGCGCAACAACCCAGAAGACAGAAATCTTCATCGCCCTGATGATGGAGGCAGTATGACCTCTGAAACGTTGGTAAACATCGACCAGACTACACAGCGCAACAACCCAGAAGACAGAAATCTTCATCGCCCTGATGATGGAGGCAGTATGACCTCTGAAACGTTGGTAAACATCGACCAGACTACACAGCGCAACAACCCCGAAGACAGAAATCTTCATACTCACTGCTGTGAAAACCTCAAATTTTACAAGAAATATTAGGTATGAAGGAAATTGAAAGAAAGGAAGGGTGATACAATAAGGAGTGTAAAAATGCGACAAAGAATGAAGTTTATAAGCGAGTGATGAGCAATGGTGGAGAAATACTGACAACTAAGGAGAGAAGAAAAGCGAATCCACAGATATCATAAAAGACAATTTGAAAATAGCCTGGTGGAAGAAATTTAGCATTTCAGGTGCAAAACAAAAGTAGAAAACCATATCAATGCATACATCATATAGGAAAGGCTTTTATCCCAATATCGTAAGATTGTTAGATGTGTAAGAACACAAATGGAAGATCAGGTGTAAAATGCTCCTTGAAGGGAAAAATGTGGAAGAGTTAAGTAGACAAGTAGACTACGGATCAGAATGTGATGTGAACCCCCAATGGAAGAGGAAATGCCAAAAGCAATACATTTGTTATACAATAATAACTCTCCTGGCAGAGATGGAATACCATCAGAAGTAATACAAAATGTAGGATCCACATAAACTCATGGTTGATGTATGGACCACTGAAACAATACCACAAGAATGGAACATTGGACTTGTGTCTAATAAACAAGAAAGGGGGCGAATTTGAATGTCATAATTACAGAGGGATCATATTATTAAATTTGGCATACCAGATATTTACTAACATCTTAAATGGAAGGTTAAAACCATGGGCAAAGAAAGTACTCCACAGCTATCAATGTGGAATCTGACATGGAAAATCTAACAAAATTTTTACAATATGGCAAATGCTGGAGAAAATGCTAGAATATGACACTCAGACTTATCATCTTTTTGTGGATCTCAGAACAGCTCATGACTTGGTCGTAAGAGAGAAACTCTGTGAGGCAATGCTAGAATTTGGAAAAGATGACATTTCTCCTCAAAGTGACTGCAGAGACTGGACAAAAACTACAGAATCTCAACCTCCTGCACCTGTGATATGTCACGTGGGGGCCCAGTGGGTCTAGGAAAAGAAAAGAAAAGAAAAAGGTACCCCACATGAACAAAGACTTGTCACCATGGAACATTTGCACACTCATCTTTTTTGAAATGATGCAACTGTAGGTGGAAGAGACAAACATATATAACCACCAACATTTCAACACACTTGAAGAATGACCCTCACCGCCTGACGCGACTAAACAAGAAATTTACTTGTTCTTATTTATTATTGTTCAGACGGGCCATGACCAAAGAGACAGAATGAAATATTTCTCTGAACAAAAACATCTCTTTATGGCCTTTAATGGAAACACAATGAAACGAGACAGATCCTTTCATAGACTGAGATTTTTTTAATTTAGTAACAGAAATGAACCTGATATGACAAAAACTACGACAGGTTGTGGAAATGATAATTGTTTTTCATAAGCTCAATGATGCATATACTAAACATTACAGCACAACTTAACGCTTAGTAGTCGATTAAATCATTGTGCTGTAAAGAGGAAATGATTTTCAAACAGTGTATGCTTCGGATAAAAATCTACGAACTATGTGGTTCTTCAAGATATAATGTATTTAGGTCAAAATTGTTGTTCATTCTTATATCTTATTTAGTATCCAAACAAAGTAAATCAACTTTGCCAGGACTTAAACCTGGGAAAGATTTATAGGGTCATGGCATCCTATAACTTTCTCACCAAAACAACTTTGGTCTGGGTGTGATTTTTCTGTATTGTTCAGCTTCTGAGTTACAGCAACCACCCTCACATGGACTCAAAATTCATGGCAAATTTTTTGATTTTTTTAATCTTTCCAAAATCTCTTCCTGTTCTCATGGAGTCATCATACCAAATTTGGAGTAAATCAGTCTAACCATTCTTGAGCTATATGTGAACGTACACACATCTGCAATTTCAAAATTTCAAATATGTTACATCAGTGGAATGTTAAGTAACCTCTACGACGGCTATGTGCTTGTTCTGTCCATTTCCAACCCAATTCAATGTACAGTCCCAACCACGGTACTAGATAAACCAATAAATTACCACCTTTATGTGGTTTTGAAACTGAAGAGACCATTAAATGTCACAAAACTGAGAAAGGATCAACAACTAGCAGTGTTCAATTCGTAAAACATTAACTTTATCAGCTGTAGCTAAACAAACATTAAGGTAGCTGCTTAAGTTATGCCACGGGCCACTGGTTGAGAAATCGTGTTTAAAGCACGTTGATATCGCCGTGAATTCCAGTAGCCAAGACCACACAGGAAGTGGTGAACATCCTAGAGGAAGCAGGAAAGTCCTGGAAGTTTGGTGTCCTGGCACCATGATGATAATGTGTAACAAAATAACACTCTTTTAATAAAATCCAGTATGTGCCTCTCCAGATACCTTGTCCATGGCCTTGTCCATGAGAAATACTTACAAAAGAACATTTTCTCTTACATCCCAGCCTCTGTCGTGTACATCTGCTCTCTCTCCTCATATAAGAAGATCTTTTTTAATAGAAATCTCCACATCATTTTGCTTCAACCAGATGTAATCACATATAAGAAATTCGGTGGGGCATAAAACCGAAGTAGTAACCTCAGCCTTTTAAATGCGCTACAAAATCCCTTCTTTCTCCAAAGGGCAAACAACAACAGAAGTGTTCTTCACAGAACACTTCTAGTTATCGTACATTTTCGCCGCCAGCTATAATTCAGCGTTGAGGCTGAAGGACATGACAGACAGAACGATGGGCAGGACATGCTCATAAAGCGTTCTTTTTCTGTGCCGAAGTGTAAAAAATGCCTAAAAAGAGCACCATTGTGCTGCACTGGCTAAATTTTGTACTGCCTCAGAGAAAGTCACTGAAATCCAAATTATATTTTTCTACTGTGTAAAAACTGTAATGTGGTTACAATTCTTGAGATGCGGTACAAATACTTTCAAAAGCTGTTCACAAGCACTTAATATATAAAAGTTTCTCTAAAACCACAGTCCAAAAGACTTGAGCAGTGGCAATACAAACAGCAATGGTCAAGTTTACTTACATAATAATCACCAAATCTCTGATACAGAGTCCCGATATCAAAGTACAGCCTTTGATCAACAAGGGCACGCTTCTTTGGGTCCTTCGGATAGAGCGAATCATCCTTTCCATATTTGTCAGCTAGATAGCTAAGAATGGCACGACTGGAAATAGAAACCAATCGCTAAGTGAAATTAAATTTGTCGAGCGCAATGGAGAATACTCAGTATGTTACCCGATTGAAGCACCGAGCAGAAGAATTAAAAAAAACCCAGTATTTCTTAGGAATTTGTTATTCAAGTCCCTCCTGCTTTGAAGAAGGCTAGAACAAATTCATCCAGAAAGATGGCGGTACTTTTATTTCTTGACAGTGAATAATGATCACCGAAGAAAACTAAAATGTCACATAATGGAATAAACTTTAAAACAGTCCATAAAAATAATCTTGTTCCGAGTATGCACAATATACCAACCAACCAATTACTTGTTCGGGCCATTTAAAAATATTTCTGATTATTTTATTTTATCTCCTGACCATAATATTTTATAGGTCACCATACAAAATAGCTTAAAAATATATTTATGTATATATCTGCATTTCAAATATAACTTCCAATTCAGCAAGTAAAATAAATTAACAAACGTGTGATAAGTTTGAATAAAAGTTGGTCTCTAAACTGACCTTTCCCAGAGATAAAATCCACCGTCATTGAGAGTGGGAACTGTGTGCTGAGGATTCATCTGAAACAGAATGAGACATCTAGCTTAATTACGAGAAAACTGATTTAGTTCACACCTAAATGGCAGGCTTCAGAGTCGAGATCTAGTAATTAACTGTATATATCTGCTAAATATGGGCTTCTGTCAACAGTAATTAGGGATTGCATGGCAAGGTCGCCTTGTACAGACACAGAAATCACCTCAGAAAACAAAGTTGTTCACTACTTTCGTCTCATCATCCATACATATGAAAGACACGTAGCCCTCGATTTACGTCGGGGATGCGTTTCTGGACGAACCGGCGTAAATTGAAACTCTTTTATAATGTAAATCGTTGGTCCCCGCGAGTGACAGCGATCTCTGCTGTTATGCGATAGTTGCATTCATGTACGACGCCGACCTATAAATAACCCCGGTACCTCCGCAGAGATTAAATTAGTCCTTTGAAAGTTTAAAGCACCAGGAATGAAATTGCATAAGAGCAAACTCACATATGCAAAAGTTTGCATTTCACAAACAGCTTTTACCGATTCATCGATCTCATTGGAGCAAATTCGCGTTAACGAAACATACGTAATTGCAGAGATGACTGTGTTTATAATTTTTATTCAAAATCAGCGATGTAAGAATTGAGATTTAGTATAAGAAGCAGTACGAGATGCATTGTAAAACGTTATAAATAATATTAAAATATATTTTTTTCACTTTTTGACTTCCTGGTTTCAAAATCGGCGTTATCCTGAATCGGCGCAAATCGAGGGCTACCTGTAACTCAAAAACGCCAGGTAAACTATATTTTGTGTGCAATACTAACTAATTTTAATTATACACATGAAGCCTATGAATTTTCTATTGAGCAAGCTACAAGAATAAATGGTCAACAAGTACCAGCAATGTGAATCAGTGTTTAGGAAACAGGTTATTCCATGGTACTTCCTGCCGTCCCGAAACGTCTACTGTCAAAATAACAGAAATTTGCTAACCAACTAACATTTATATTCCTCGTGCCTGCAGAAAACTCAGAAAATTGATAATTTGAGAAATTATAACCACTAATTATGTAAATTCAAGGTGCTTAATATCAACATGTCTCTCAAGATGACGCTCCCAGCTTCTTGCCAACTTCTACAGCTGAGCCCAGAAGCTCGCTCGTTACACAGTCTGTTGTTTAGCTACAACTAGGGTTTATACAAAAACCTACTTTTGAAAAACCGGTTTTCGAATTTTTACAAAAAACCAAAATACAATTAAAACAGTAAAAAATATATTTATTTTAAAAATGTTCAGTTTATTTAATATTTATAGAACTACAAAAATATAACAAAATAAAATATACTCCATACAAAACCAAATAAAAAACTAAAATCCGTACAAAATATAAATTATAAATTTTCATTTCATTTAGAATTTTTCTTCAGGAAATATGATTTCAAAAAACATAAAATGTCCACTGAACGATTACCTAATCTTGTTCTCATTCTAGATACAAAATTGCCTGAAATAGAAAATTGAGGTTTCACATATGAATCAAAGAATAGCAAAATGTTAACGTTTTCAATTAATTAATTAATTTTTACTTCTAGTATCTAAAACCGGTTTTTTTAAATTTTAAAAACCGGTTTTCGAATTTTTCAACTTTATCTAAAAAAAACTGTTTTTAAACCCGGTTTTTAAAAACTGACAAACCCTAGCTGCCACGTCATATTTATTACGCTCTTTTCATGAACTTCTCCACAACTTTCACACTGCTGCAAAGTTATTTGATCTTTCTTATGCTCCTATCAAACTGGTACATCGTTTTCGTAAGAACATTGAGGTTAGTGGTTGGTAAAAATGGACGGCAGTAGCGAACAGAATGGAGCTGGTTAGGTTAGGTTGTCAGTGCATCTCAGGGATAGAGGAGACAGTCAACGGAGTAGATTACATGATAACTTCGGTTCTTACGTGTACTAACGTAGCAGTTTAAATACACGTACGGAATATTTAAAGTTCACAACACAAAATCTACATCGAAGGTTGAACTGTCAGTGCAAGAAAAATTGCAATGATTTTTTATGATCCAATGCACAATCGCAGTTAAACATTTAAAAGCTTCTTGTGGAAAATTAGGTTGAAGTTTATCAAATGAACTTGTTGCAGAGTGACGTGGAAGTGCGTTCACTACGTCCAGAAACTTACCTGAAACTGTCGTTGCATCACCGACACCAAAGAATAGTTCGTTTTTGCACAACGAAAAACAGTTCAAATTGGCAAGTTCTAATTGGTCAGACAGATCGAGACTTGTGCCACTTACTGACTGAATAACTCCCATTGGATAGCCAAAAATTATTATAGCAAGAGGGCGAGGTTGGCTTTTTCTAAATTCTTGAAGATTAGGGAAATTTCCATCAACCTGTTGCAGACCGTAGTCGGTTCATGTAACCTAAGTTTTTTAATCAGTTCCCCCCCTTTTCAAGTCAGGTTTTATATCATTATCTCTCACATGTCTTATTTAGTGCAAAATTTTAATATTTGAATGTTAAAAATTTTCATTAATATTAATTAATTAATTTAATTTCTGTACTCAACTGTGTTTTATACTTTATTAAATCCTCTAGTCCAGTGGTATTCAACCTGGGGTACACGTACCCTCGGGGGTACGCGAAGACATCTTAGGGGGTACGTGAAATTTAAAAAAATATATATTATTTTATGATAAACACTGAATAATCAGTAATGTAATTTATTTAAGTTATTTTAAATGTAGATTATATACTATGTATAACTTGAATTATACACCAACAACTTTGGGGGTACAAAGTTGAAGAGAAATTATATCTGGGGGTACGCGAACAAAAAATGTTGAATACCACTGCTCTAGTCTGTCTAACCTTTGGATCCATAAAACGCATTACCTTCAGAAACGCAGGTGTAAGATGTTCGCCTGCCATGAGATTAGTCAATTTGAGGTTCAGATCCACACCAACAACTTTGGCTGCCAGCAGGACAGAGCGACAAGGTGCACTGCCAGGCACGTAGTAGAAATCGATGGTCATCTTGAACTAGTAACTTCTGGAAAAAAACAATCAATATCGACACTGAAGCTGGAGCAATAATTCTCACTGGCTGGCCAAAAATTATTACAGCAAGAGTGCGAGAGCGGAAATTTTGTAATTCTTGAAGATTCCAAGACGTTAACCTTTCTATTTGAGGATGAGATAAACTAATGCACCCTCGGTGGAAATTTTCAACCTCAGTTTCCAGACGTGGTCGGTGTACGTCATGTCTCACGAACTTCTACTTGGTCGACTTCAGGAGTTCCAAACTTTTACGTTACGTTAATGATACTGGGCATGCATTGTCTCGGTTCAACCACTTGGAGGGTTACACTCGTCAGTGTTTGACGTAGAAAACAAGTGATGAAAACATTGTATCAGTAAGTACACTGTGGGTTCTTTGAAATGGGCTCATAAACAACACTTATCACAAGTAATTATTTTCTATAACTGCAGTTTTGTTGGTAGTTATTTAAATCACACTTGTAACTTGCACCCAGTAGACGACGATTTGCTTAAGGTAAGATCACACGGCCTAGAAATGCCAATATCCATTACAGGCAGCCAGGAAAGCTGGATGTTTGAACAACTGTGGATTTGCAGGAAGCAGATGTTATAAGGCATCTCGACTGACAATGAGAGAGAAAATAATGAAAACCCGAACAATGGCTGGTCGTAATCAAGGCTGCTACGCCCGAAAAACGCCAGTATTACCGGAAATCGGGCACAGATGCGAGTTTACGACTCCACCAAGCTTTTGCCAAAGACCAGAAGTCATGTTCCTATGTTAAACTACACCAAAGAATGCCATCAGATGTTTTCCAACACAAGCGTACCCACGAAAAGTTTCGGGAAACGTTCAGTTCAAAGATTCCACTAACATATTGCAGAATTTCACGAATCCAATATTCCTCCATTAAAATTATTTCTGCGTTCGGAATGGGCAAAATCAAAGTGCGGATAACGTCCTTGATTTAAGCTACGAACTTAATCCTCTCTCCTCTCCTCTTCCCTATCAATGTATTCGACCACAAATAATCAGAGTATTTGAAGAAATCGTGCTGGAATACTGAAGTGAACACAAGCAAGAAACAATGCTAACTTTCAAGAAGGTGCAGTTCTGGTTTGCGAACGCAGCTAATAGACAGCGCCGGTGGAGAAACTAGCGGAGCTGGCGGACGGACCTAGTCTGTGCACCTGAGGTGGCATGGTCAGTGTATTTCTTTTGTTTGGGTTTTCCGTTCGATAAGTTCCTCATCCTTCCTGAAGGAAGACGAATATCGTACAAGTGACTCGCTCCCAGCATGCGATCCACTCTTTTCCGTATCCGATAAAATTCTTTCTGCTGGCTTTCTTGGATTCTATAACCCTCTTTTCTTCGTTTAAAGAATAAAATGCTGACTGACCCAAACATACGCTATAATTTCACATTCTATATAATTAAAAATTAAATAAACTCTTAACAAATGCTCAAGGCAGTTGAACACATCTGACACCGAGCCTGGACTTTTCCTGTGAAGTCCTTCAAGGAGGGCAATGGAGCCAGCCAGCCTACAAGCCAATTTACAACTGCATGGCAAGTCGATTTCTTTGTTAACATCCTTGGCGTCTCTCGACAGAAGTTGAAACATCAGCGAACAAAACGAGAATTACAATATTTTCACAAAATTATCAACTCGCGTCTTCATCTCTCATTACCAAATTCTTGTCATAATTAGGTTACCTGAGAAATATATAACTTCTTTCACATTATTGCACACATTATTTTCCTCCTAGAGCTGACTATCGTGAAATGTGAACATATAAATATTTGAAGATTTCCGTCTTCTGGGTTGTTGCGCCGTGTAGTATGGTCGATGTTTACCAACGTTGCGGAGGTCATACTGCCTCCGTCATCAGAGTATGAAGATTTCTGTCTTCTGGGTTGTTGCGCTGCGTAGTATGGTCGATGTTCATCGCCCTGATGATGGAGGCAGTATGACCTCCGAAACGTTGGTAAACATCGACCATACTACACGGCGCAACAACCCAGAAGACGGAAATCTTCAAACTTATCGCCCTGATGACGGAGGCAGTATGACCTCTGAAACGTTGGTAAACATCGACCAGACTACACAGCGCAACAACCCAGAAGACAGAAATCTTCTTACTCACGGCTGTGAAAACCTCAAATCTTACATATGAATATTTGCATGTATTGACGAGAATGTTATATTTCTGCTCCTTCCCATTTGATTTTTACCGGGTCTCCAATTTATGATCTTACGGTCGTGCTTACATTGCGTTATTGGCCGCTGCTGTTGACGAAGGCGGGCGAATCAGTTTCGGTGCCTCTAGTATCAGCGAACTACGAATATTTCTCGTCACTAATACATGTTATTACATTAATTGTTTTTACCTTAAATCACAAAAAGAAAATATTTGGCAATTTCCCAAGAAGAGCTTCGTCGAGTATTTCGAAACATGTTAACGAGATGTGAAACTTGCTTGCAAGCACAAGGAAGTCACTTTAAACATGTTTTGTGATTTAAGGTAAGAACAATTAATGTAATAACATGTATTAGTGACGTGAAATATTCGTAGTTCGCTGATACTAGCGGCACCGAAACTGATTCGCCCGTGACTCAGGCGTACAAGTCCCGCCTACGTCAACAGCAGCGGCCGATAACGCAATGTAAGCACGACCGTAAGCTCATAAATTGGAGACCCGGTATGTTTCGTGACTTGTACTGCAGCGTTTTATTATGATCTTAATCGAACTTCATGTCACACTGCTTCAGTATAAAACAAGATTTCGCTGAATATAAGCATTTTGGTTTGCTAGACTTCTCAGAAGAATGCCTACAACGCATATTACACTGATACATAGTTAGAGAAATATTTCATTTACCAATGACGTAGCAACTGATATGATTTCTTTTATTTGGCATTTCGCGTTGTTCTTATACAAAGAACTGAATTGAATTATCACCACCATAATCATCTACAGAATGTTACAAAATCATTGGGAAGCTAATAGTCGCTATCCTCGTCAAACGAATCCAAACGTCAAAGATCAGCTTTAATTTATCCTCCGACTTGCCCTTAATTCTTCTGTCAGATGAAATTACTGGGGATCATCAGTGTGGACATGACGTTACCCAACATCTGCTAATAAGCTGTACCAGACACTTGAGAGAGTAAAAAAACAGGTCAGTAGTACTTTCGGATTTGTATTTCGTATAACAAAATTCCATGCAAATTTATTTTAAACCATTTCGTAAATGGTCACTAAGACGTTACTTCGTCGAAGACTGGAACAAATCGCAGTGTATATTAACGGAGTATTAAGGCAGATTTTACCAAAACTTTGAATACCACACGTCTATCCACTTGACTCACAGAACAAACCGGCAATATCCTCCGATTGCCGACGCTCCATTTGAGAATAAAACAAACAAACATGGGTGTGTCCAATGGTAGTAATAAAGTACTTACCGTGAAACTAAACACAGCACACACAAACAAAGACAGCTTGCCTTCAACTGAACTCCCTTACGTCCCTTCCTTTACGTATATACCCCAACATGACTTGAACATTTCCGCCCGAGGAACCGTGTCGAGAGAGACCAAGGTGATCTTGCTTCTCACCTCCTGAACGAAAACATCGATCACAATTACGCAACAACAGACTAATTAATTCAGAGTATGTGGATGTACGAAAGTCCCTCTGAAATCATGTATAAAATAACTTAGAGTGCACTTGTCGAATATGAATGAACTTAGCTTTAATGTCTAAAAGTATGTATGTATGTTTTCTGTAAGTATAGTAACGTGTAGAAAGGCGTGGCACAGCGGCTGACCAATCACGTAAAGCCAGCGCACGGGCAGAGCGGGGACGATTGACAGGGAATGGAATGCAGTGGAAAAGCTACCTAACCTATCAACCCAACAAACTGACTCACAGTCCGCGAGCTTTTTGTTCGTCTGGGATAATGAGTGGGGGTTCCTAATAAGGATAAATCTTTCCTTTAGCTATCTCCAGGGAGAACGGGCCTGATTGAGAAGCTGATAGTCGCTCATCCGTCTTTTACGGAACAAAAAAGCATGCCACTTCTCCTCTCATGCTCGCCCGTGAGTTTCATGATGTCTCCTCCCTAAAAAGTTTTAAGTTTAAGATTTTGCGTGCGTGTCTCATTGCTTCCAAGTATGCTACATGCCTTACCCATCTCATTTTCCTTGATTTTCTCAGTCCCTCTATTACTTTCGCCTCATTACAAGCAAATGTTCAACCGCCCTCAACCTCTGTTGTTCCCGTATAGTGACAGACTCTTATGCCCATACAAAACAGTAGATAAAATCTTTTCGTTTTCAGATGATGAAAAATAAGGCAAATTATTCTGAACCAAATGGAAACAATCTCTTTTCGAATTTGCCTATGTATGTTGTCGGTGGGTAGCAATGTTTGTAAGGAATATTCCGCCCTCAAGATGAAGACAGTATGTTCCTCAGAAAATTTTGTGTCCACAAATAAGTCCACGCGGCATCACAATCCAGAAGACTAACATGATCTTTAATTTCTTCGTGAATTTAATTTTGGTGTATTCCTGCCATTCCAAAATATTTTAATTATGCTATATTTCGAAGGTTGTGTTCATATTATGATATTGGTCGGCATTCTGGCAATGCGATGGCTTGTCCAAATAATTCCTGGTCCCTTATGCCATTCTTTGGCCTCACTAATGACGTAATCTAATGGGTAAAGAAGCATCTCGTTGTGCCCGGCCCTTCTGAATAAGACATTAAACAGGGCTGCACACTTTGTTGCAGGTATATTTATTTCTTCTGAGAACGATTATTATATTAAAGCATTTTACTTTTATATTTGCGTAATATAGGTTCGCTTAAATGTAATTCCCCCATTTGTAACTTATTTTATATAAATATTTTCTAACATTCCTTAAATCAACAATATACTACGATACATTGCTTCCTTAACTCTCGACTAAAACCTTTTTTATACCAAGACGTTTAGTGCGCAGAAATTTTCCTGTCCGCCTCATTTTTCCATCCACTTTAACAGGAAATTTTCTGCATTTTCGTCGACTGAGAGCCGTGCAACAACCACTTCTCTTTCGTCACAGTAAAATACCAGACGTTTAATCTTGTAAATGAATAAATATTCTGCCTTTCTGTTTCACTGAAATATTCTTTTATCTACGTAGGCCTACGTGTCCACTCGCTCCACTGTCACATTTTCCTACCTCGTATTTCCCCCAGATACAAGATCGCCGTTATTACATAACGCGTCGAGTTTAATGATTAATTTTGCCGCTGTCTATATTGATCTCGAAATATAAAGCAGGTGTTTGCCGTTACTGAACATTCGCGGAACGCCATGTTGTGCGTGACTCAGCTGTTTCACAGTTGCGCTGTTACAGTACCACCACCACCACCCGCCTTTGTGATGATAACTTACATGTTTCATTCTTGCCTCACTCTGGTGTAACATAACATAATTATTTGCCCTTGTTAATCCAAGGTGTATGTGTGAATGAAGCCCGTACGCATGCGTATACGCGACAGAGGAAGTTCTGTTATCACTTAGCAGTGTACTGGTCATCTGTGTGTCTAAGTGCCTGAGTTAGAGGTCCTTGAGGCCTATTACAAGCGAAGGTTCTGGAATGGAATGTACGTTCGAGGTCAATGGTGGTCTGTGGTGATGTCTGTATCGAAATGCGCGCTGCATCCACAATGACAGATTTCTCAAGTTTCAAACCAACCGGAGTGTCTGCCAGTGACGTCTTTGAAAAGATAATAAGGTTCCAGTCGTACCAGTAATTTTCTGTTCACCTTCTCCTCCACATTCCACGTGCGCTGTAGATTTTGTGTTTTAATCTTGTCTTCTTTCTCCGAACATGGCGTTTATATTACAATTGTTATTATTATTTAAGTACGCTGTATCAATTACAGCGTTCATATGACAGGGGAGAAATTTGTCTGGACGTTGTCAATTGCTTCAGTGCTCCAACAATACAAAGCAAACTGTCCACCGTGAACGAACCGAAACCATTCTGTTAGTACACGATGAACACAAATAATCTGAGCGGTTTCAATTGCGTGTTCAACAAAAACTGAAACACGTACAGTTATGAAACTTGCACAATCGAAGTTACAACTTCAAACAAATTTGTTCTGTGCGTCTCCAACGGCGGTCGCTAAGAGAGCAGGTGTTGACATGGCAGTAAAATGGTTACTCAACCAGAGATAGCGTTGTGTGCGCCCGTCATCCTTTCAAAAGAAATCCGTGACCGAAGTGCTTCATGTTGCAATCCAATTCCGACGACAATAACAATAAACCTGCTCTGTCATACAGGTACATTCATACGCATATGAGTTTGGGCTGCGTTGTCACATACACCTGCTAGAATTCAGAATAGCAAATAATTATGTTGTGTTACACCAGAGTGAGGCAAGAATGAAACATGCAAGTTATCATCACAAAGGCGCGGGGTGGGGGGTGGTACTGTAACAGCGCAACTGTGAAACTGCTGAGTCACGCACAACATGGCGTTCCGCGAATGTTCAGTAACGGCAAACACCCGCTTTGTAAATAACAGGGCCCGTTTCCGTCAGCAATTCGACCCAGCGCGCATTCCATTTAGGGCTACAGAATGTTTACAGAAAGAGGAAACAGCTTATTTGCTGGGTCTTCACAAATAAACGCGTTGCAAGTCGGAGCATATTTGACTGACGACAGAAATTCTGAAACAGTATTCCGTCCCCCCCCTCCAACCATTTGTTTTAGTTGTGTATGCAGGGGCTTTGTAATGGATGGATTGGTTTCCTGTTCCTCAAATTCCACAGGTTACCCAGCAGATTCGGTGAAACAGAAACTTGTTTACCTGTAAATAAATCAATAGAAGAAAAACATTCCTTGGAACCCTCGAATAAAGGGTATTTCGAGATCAATACAGACTGCGGCAAAATTAATCATTAAACTCGACGTGTTATGTAATAACGGCGACCTTGTATCTGGGGGAAATACGAGGAAGGAAAATGTGATAGTGGAGTGAGTGTACACGCAGGCCTACGTAGACAATAGAATATTTCAGTGAAACAGAAAGGCAGAATATTTGTTCATTTACAAAATTAAACGTCTGGTCTTTTACTGAGACGAAAGATAAGTGATTGTTGCACGGCTATCAGTCGACGAAAATGCAGAACATTTCCTGTTAAAGTGGATGGAAAAATGAGGCGGACAGGAAAATTTCTGCGCACTAAACGTCTTGGTATAAAAAAGGTTTTAGTCGAGAGTTAAGGAAGCAATGTATCGTAGTATATTGTTGATTTAAGGAATGTTAGAAAATATTTATATAAAATAAGTTACAAATGGATGAGCTGAGGGTACGAGAGAAGTTAGCTAGACACTTAATAATGTTCTGTGTAGTTTGCGTGTTACTGAAAGCGAAAAAGATCTACAGACCACAAGAACTGTTTGTTGAGAAGACACAGAGCTTTTGAAAGTGATCACAACCAAATTACAAAATATCTGTATTTGTGCAAATACTATTTTATCATATATTTACGTCATTTGTTATATCTACCACAGTTGAAAACTCACTTCTACAAGAGGCTGCCTTTACTTTGACGTGTTCGACAATGCGAAGTGAAAGGCGTTTACGAGGTGACGCATCTGAAACAGCGTTACCAACCCCAGACTCTTACAATAAACTACTTTACAAGCAAGTCCTTGGAAAAGCTAACAATTACAGTCACGAAATTCTTCGATTTTAATAGAACCCTAAGGTTCATCACCATGTTCACAACAGTCTGCCACTAGTCCCTATTGTGAGCCAGAATAATCCAATATACACCCTCCTGTTTCCTGAAAATACATTTTAATATGACCCTCCCATCCACCCTTCAGTCCTCTAAGCCCCTTTCAGGCTTCCCAACCAAAATCCTGTATGCACTTCTGATATCCACACGTCATCCTCCTCGATTTGATTATGTTTTGGTTATTAGCACAGTCAAAAACCTTTACAGGCACAGTCACGTGGAATGTGACCGCATGCATTCAACAATTAAGAAAGCAAACGAGTTCACCAAAATGTTTTATGATGATTGGGTTAACGTAGTAACATCGGCGAAGACGCAGGGCGATGGAACATTGAACATACAGTGGTGCCACCTATGTGGAATTCAGAAGTAAACACAATGGCAATCTCCTTTGTCCTGATCGTTCACTCACAAACAGTATAATTCGACTCAGCCACCAACCTTACCAAGATCACTACAATGAACACTGACGTGTTACTTAGAACCACATCAAATGTATCAATAACATATCTAACGGCTGACATTTATATATGATCTAACATAAGTGACTTGAGTGAAATTGGTATACCTGATGCATAAACTCTGCAGTGTGTACTGTTCTGCCACCTATGTATCATTCACAACTAACAGAACGGCGACGTATTGTGAGCAGTAGCACAGTCAGTTAAGGAGGTTACGTTGCACTTTTCAACCTTTCCCCCAACCCTCTGCTAATTAGTTTTTCTCTCTCAGAATGAAAAAATAAGTTATATCTTCAAAGAACGAACACAGCCTACCCACACTACATTCTTCATAACCATGCAAAATATTTCCTAATTCCATTTTGTTCAATTCATCCCTCAATTTCTTTTATCCAATATCACGTAATAAGCTTCAAACAAAAAAAACATTTGCTTCCAGAAATTGCAAACAACGAAATTTTAAATGAATGTTTTGTCACGAAATATTCGTACTGGCTACCTTCAGATCCAAATCTGGCAAAATTCAGGGACGGGACTGGCAAATTCATTTCTTAAATCTAGCAACGCATGGGGCCATCACTTAATCTGAGCATGCACTACGCCTTCTCAACATGAACAATTCCAGGACTGAAGCAGACGCGTTAAAGAAACCACAAATAACCGTATCATCAGCAAAATCTTTCTTTGATTTGAAGCACAATGATCTGGTTCAATTTATGCACCAATGTTATATTCGACAGCTCCTCAATCGCGAATGATTCGATAGTCTAAAAATAGATCACGGCCACTGAGTTTCCTATCCTTTGTAAATTATCATTCACAGTCCTCTCATACGCTGTGTAACTCAACCTGCGCTGTTGAGAAATCGTAATTAAATAAGATAAGAAACAAAGTAACGAAGCACTCTTTCAGATCGCTGTGTGATTGAAACGCAGAATCACATTGCGTCATAGCAGCGGTCCCGGAAACTGAAGTCACATGATTCGTACCGCCCCCTTGACGAGCACAGATGTGGCTGTCACGCACAGCCGCCTAGCTGTTCGTTTTTGTTCGTTCCCACAATTGGAGAATGACTTGCAAAAATGCTTTAAGTTTCCTGGAAACGCTCGGATAGAATAAAAATAACTTTGCTTATGTGGGATTTATGTAACGACGTTTCTAGTAGGTAAGGCCTTGTTGCGTCCAATGACGTGTGGTCTGTCCCCTAAGTCAAGGAAGGTAAAATGGGCAATGCATTTTGAAACATGAGATACGTGTGAATAAAAATAGTCTTAGCAGTTGAAAGGATGTGAGGGTTTGGACAGAATAGGGTTAGGTGATGAGCCCATCCCAACAATGAGAAACATTTATTCCGTACAATAAATGCACTGAAATAAGGTATGCGTTCTAAAAGGCAAATACGATCAAAAATCCTATTCCCCAATGGGGAGAGTTGTCGTTGCGTGCCTACCACGTGGTTCACAATGAGAAAGGACAGAAAATAGAATGTTTTGCATGAATAAGAAGCAGTTCATTTTAACGACTTTCTTTGGAAACGCTCAGAGGAAGTGCCTGTGATCACTCCACTGCTGCCAATATAAAAATCATAATAACAAGAACAACGATAATAATGAAGCTCACTAATTCAAAACTTCGGTCAGAGGATTGAATTACGGGTCTGATTTTGTTTTCATATTATTTATCTCAGCTTCTTGTAGAAACGCATTCATTTTCTGCACAACGAAGAAAACTGGTAAATGGACAGATAGAATAAGACTTGCTTCCTTTTAGATTCGACTAAATGGAAAAAATAATTAGATGCATGACTGGGCTTATGTGTCGTGCGGGTCACTGCTTCAGTAAGGGGCATTCGATGTAAACGATACACGTTCTTGATAAGTTTATTGACAGTGAGCAGAACAAGCAGATATTATATCCATATGTGACCGTCTAGATTAAAGTATAAAGTATGCAGTGACAGTAAATTGTTAAATTTTGTCCCCAAATTGTCAACTAACGTAGCATAATCCGAAGTTCACTTTTTCTGTACGGAAATTTCCGCTTTACTTAACCATTATATCTTTCTTACTAACTGCAATTAATGTTTTGTAGTTCATGTACGTAAATTAATGAATGTACAAAAAAAATACATAATTAGCATAAGTTATAGGTCACATGAAAGTGTTACAGCACCATAATTGATATATTTTATTTTGATGATGCCTCTATCCTGTGTTCGTATTGAGAAATATCCATTGATGAAATGAAAGAATATTTAATATGTGTTCAAAGTAAATGTAACACTGTCTAATAGTGGATGAAAAACGGGTAAAAGATTAAACAACGATGTTTTTCTTAAATAAGAATATAATACAATATTATTTGAGGATTCTTCTGAAATAAATACAGCTTTTTTATTACTTGAAAAAATTAAATGGTTTGTTTTGGTGTATTATATAAAGAATCATCATCGTTAAGACGTAATAATTTTATTATTTCATCAGAGTAACAGAAATTTGTATCATCATTGACATATGTTATCAGACTTTTTCGTTCCAGTACACATTAAGAATACATAAAGACTGATGGAGTGCAATGTATAATAGTTATTATCTGTGATTCGAGATTAAGGGCTGTTACCAAGTAGCCTAGCACGTGATCGATGATGTGTGTCACGCGTAGATGCGTAGTCCTGTAGGGTAAACGATGTTTTCACTTTTGACCTGATGCATGAGCTTCAATGTGTCTTTTAATCAGGTCATTACCAGCAGTCTGTATTTCGTCGTAGCCCTCAATCGTCTTCTTTGCTTTGGCAAGCCACCGGGTCACGTTCTGGAACTTGCTGATGTCCGCTTTAAAAACCTACATTTACACGAAAGCACAATTTATAATAAAGAATGTTCAACCGACACAAAATTACAGAACCTGCTATTTATGACGTCACAGACCTTTCAAGATGTTTCACTTTTGAGCATTGAAATATGTAGGACATAATGCTAACATATTTGCACAAATTATGACGCCTAATTTTAAATTAATATATATTTTCCCCCACAATAACGCGAAATTTCCAAATATCCCTCGAAATATCGCGGAAATTTTTGTCCGACAATTGGCAGTATTGGAGCAATCTCCGTACGCTACCAGCTGCGCCTTTGTTCTGTTTCGTCAGTTCGCTCTTGACAATTGAATTTCGCTGTCCGCTATCAACTTTTTGTGGCCTGTAAATGTTTTCATAGCTACGGGTTCATCGGGACATGAAAACAATATTTTGATGGTTCGTCCATAGAATTAAAAAAGGTAGGAAACACTTAGCTTCAAATGACGGTTTGAAGGCAGCTCTTCTGGCCTCTTATACACGCGGGTTCCTTTCCCCGAGGCAAATGTCAAGAGAACAGCTTAAAAATATCTTCATCTCTCTGTTTCCTGTCCACTTCAACTGATAACAGCACATCTTGCAGTTTGGGCAACTCAAAATGCTTCGTTACAATAGTCGTACAATAAATCAACTCCTTTCGGCCGCACTCAGCCATCGACAAGGTAAGAGGGACGAACGGAAATAATTAAGTAATCAGAACATTAACCTAACATTCACCACTCTTAACGTTTACCATTTTCTTTTCACAAAGTTGTATATTATGAGCGTTCAATAAACACCTTGGAACTACCACTATAAGATCCGTGAACTAAAATGCGTCATATTGTAAAAAAAAAAAGTTCATCTTTCAGAAACTAGTTAGGCCTATTCGACATCGAATAAGTTAAGATCTGCTAACTTTTATATAAAACTTTTTCGATATGACAATTTTATTTTTGAAGACACAAAGAACAAATAATTTCTGGCTTTCTGCAGTATGATATCTGTATCAAGAGCAATGACGTATGTAAAACAGTAAATAATTCCTTCGGAAAATAAATTTACTCGACCAGGGGTACCAACATTTTTTCATAAGATTCCTCTGCTGCTTATATGACATGAAATTCTAGTCTTGTGATAACGATACGTTGCTGAGGTTGGCAACCCCGTCCGCGATATTGTAATACAGGGTTATTTCGTCGTTAAATGAAAAACACTGTGAGTCATGGCAATAATACTAAAGTTAAGCTTCATGAAAACAAATCTGTGAAGGCTTGACGCCAATATTCACCTCCATGATCGAAACATTAACTACGACTGCGAAGTCTGCAATGGTAATTTTGCTGCCTGCAAGCCAGTCCCGCCCTTCCAAGAATTTATTCAGGAACTCAAACGTCTCTTCTACTTTGGCGGCTGCATCTGCATCAGGAGTTTTTCCCTCTTTGACAAACGTCTGGAACAGAAGTGAGACAATTTATTGTAAAGTAAAATTTAAAACGTATATTTCATTTCATTTCAAATTTTCAGATTTTTAATTATCTGCGTGAAACATGAGCATTAAATTGCTGTTGGTGACAGACTGAATATTCCACATTTTTAATGCAACCTAATATCGACACTAAATTGTCTGAACTACTGAAAAAGCGCCGTTAAATAAATATTTACGGATGATAGGTTACCCATCTTCGGTAAAGGGAGTGCATAATTAACGATAAATTTAGACACTCTCGTTTGTTGCTTATCGTGGCGTGGGATTCTTTTAAAGTCCTCTCTGTTCTAAGTACCACATGGCCACTTACGAAATATTCCTTAAGTCTTGGAAAGATGATATCAATATCGAAGAACAGCCTGTGGTTAACAACAGCGCGCTGTTTGGGGTCCCTGGGATACAGAGAATCGTCCTTGCCATATTGGTCCACCAAGTAGCCGAGGATGGCGCGACTGTAACAGAAAAAGCCCCGAAATCAAAGATAATGTTCCGGGTCCCTCACAGTTCCCTGATTCTTCGTACAATTAATTTATGTGTTGGCGGAGGAATTTTTATTTCTATGCGGGTTTTCAATGGGAAAACGTTTTACACGTGAGAGTGTACGAAGAAAATCTTGTGGTTTTGCACGCTTATTGAGATACAGCGATAGAAAGAGCCAAAGAGGGCGGTATTAACACAGTAAGGATATGTCTATAATATGTACCAAATATCGTCCAATGAGCCAACAATTTCACTCCTGAAACGTCTCTGCAGAAAATCGAAACTGATACACAGTTCATTTCAATTCAATCCGTAGACTTGTGTAACCACCCTTGTCTCTTGTTCAGTCTAATGTACACAGTCAACAACACGTCGTGTCCTCAGCTCCGTCAACAATCTCAATAACCGTGTTGCCTTGGGACCTAAGACCTTCTTCACAAAATCTTCCACTAGGCTCCCACCTTTATTCCAGACATTCTTTATAAAACTTATTCCATGTTTCACACACACATGAACGGAGTACCGTTTTATTTTACTCTTCGTAAATTGAATTCTTTGGTTCTTTAAAGATGTTTCCTCAACTACGTAATATATTTAAGAATACCTGCGAATGACAAATTATAAACAGTGTGAAACACAGCGGCCATAGCGTATTTTGAATTTACTGAAAATCCCAAGAGAAACCTAGCAACCCTTTGGGTAGGACAACTCAGACTCAAACCCGAGGCCTTCAGAATACGAAGAAGGAATGATAACCAATAGATCACGACGTTTGGCCCCTTATAAAATTTGAGTGAGTGTGTGTAAACTTTTGTGGTATTTTACCACAATTAATTAAAATAAGCCCAAAATTTGAATAAAATATCCGGGTGGATAAAATCATGTTTAGCTGTATTATAACCTAAGATCTACAAGAGAAATTAAATAATTTCAATCTTTCGTTATATTTTAGAAATCCAAAATTAAACGATTATAGCTGGCCAGGAACTCAGTCTGTTGCATCACGCCCTGCGTGTTCCGCCATCATTACACAACGATAGGACGTTATCTCATAAAAGGTGTTGTCTCACGACAGAAGACTTCAATTACTGTTATCAGCCGTAACTAGTTAATAAAATTCTGGAATGATATATTTCTGACATTTATGAAACTACAAACAGATTTCTTTTGACGTGGAGAGCGTAAGATTGCATTTTACATGAGTTCGAAAAACGTAATATTAACAGATATTAAACAAGTAGATACCGCTCTGCAGTATGTGCAGACTTGCGCCGTGGAGAAGATAGGGTTTATCTGCGCATGCGCGTCGCGCATGTGTGCTACGGGACGTTGTTACAGCGCATGATCGACCAGTATCAACAATCACCTGACGTTCTTAAAAATGAAGTTCCAAATTAGCCAAGTCACACGCCCGAAGTGAAATTTAACTATTGCTTGCTAAAATATACTGTCAGTGTGCAAAAAGATAAAGGAGTTCAAATATCGGAAGTAACGTCAAAAATTACAACTGCATTCGCGAGACCAATTTAAAAGAATAAAAATATGAAAAGCATTTCAAGTGTTGGCAGTCATTGTCATTTTAATGGCCTCTGCAGACGTGACTCATCCAATTAGAGCAAGTCTTTTTTTTTCTCAGTTGTAAATTCTAAAGCGGGTAATTGTCGCATTAAAGACATATTTGAATAGTGATTGTCTACCAAGGCCAGAAAGTTGAGTTAGGCTGCAAGAGTGATTAAAAAAAAGTTTATACTTTAAAAATAACTTACGCAACTTCTTTGGAAAGCATTGACCGTGACAAATCTGCAGTTTACCAAACGACAAAACGTTAATAAATTCATCAAACAACTCGTAACTTGGATGACCGTTACAAATACACGCCTGGGAGGGAGGGAAAGACCGCGAAGCGACAGAACGTAAGGAGAAACAACCCAGTCCTTCCTTGTACGATCAGGCGTGCATTGCTAGCGTTTTAGAGTTCCTTTGGTTCGCGAAATACATCGTAGTTTCGAAGCCATTGTATCAAAATGCCACCGATGGTGTCGAAGTTACAGGGGGAGGATGTTTTCAGTTACAGTATTCATACTCAGGC
>NW_019061355.1:26597-57793 GCF_000696155.1 Zootermopsis nevadensis
CCTCCGGAACTTTGGTACGTGCCTACAAGCGAACATGATGATGCACCCTAGAAGAGAAAATAGGAGTTCATTACTACGTCATCATAGATTTTATGAGCCTCGTGTTAAGAGTACTTAGACTTTTAAAACCACTTTAATTCCTTTTAGTCGACTCTCGTGCTGCTGGGATATACAAACGACGAAAGTTTATTAAAAATTCTATCGATTTATTTCTGCTTCAATTTCACTTGTCCTTGAACTACCTTGATCAATAGACAGTGACGTCACTGACATTACTTTTGCTGGATTAATATTACGGTATCACGTTTAATATCAGCTGCTACTGACACGCAGCCATCCAGCTGTTCATCAGCGTGTCGGTTGATTACACGTTCTGCATTAAGACGAACAGTTTTTTCACAGCGATACTGACAAATACTGACGACATTAACAAAGCTTGTTTATTGATACTACAAAGTATTATTTGTCACTCAGCGCAATAAGATTTAACATAGGACCAATTAGAAAAGTCGGTATAACTCAGAGCAGGGCGTTCTTCACAAGCTGATTGTCACTGGTCCCTAACCGAAGCCAGATGAATCCAAACATTATCACTTCCTGTAAAACTGAAGAATGAGCCAAAATATTTCCACCAGGTTTATTAAACTCAATTTTTTCGGCAAAGAGTGCTTATAATTTGAAGATTTGTTGGCACACTGCAGCGCTCAGCACTATTTGGTCATAACTTTTATTTCGCTCTAGCAGTCGATATCCATAATCGAAGAGAACAGTCGATATTCTGAAAGACCAGGAAAGGTCAGAAGAGAGTTCCTGGTAAACACACCGAATGCTTCTTTGAATGCGATTTCTACGCCTTATCGTTCAAAAGAAATGAATAATTAAACTTGGTAGCTAAATTTCGTGTCACGCTGTATCTCGTATGAATCATTTTTATCTGGCAGATGATTACATACGGGAAACGAGACTAATTTATTTTATTTTAAAGAGACGTTGAACCCAAACTACGACAGCTTTTCGTTATGTTGTCTCATTTTCCGTTCATTTTAAGTGTTACCGAGAATTTGTTAATTGCTTGTAGTCACCTCACCTTTCCCACAGCGCGAAGCCGTTGTCCACCAGCGTAGGGATACAGTGCTGAGGATTGATCTGTAAAGGAGATGTTATTGTTTATAGAGTGAAAAGCAATTCAATTAGCTGGCAAATGCTGATTTTTGTATCATAGTACCAGCCGTCGCCGACCTGTATGCTTCGAGATCACAGCAAAATCATACAACGTCCCTCAACTGACAGCGGAGCCCAGGTGAGTGACGACAGTTCACAACTTGCATAGTAGCAAAGTTTGCAACGCTGTAATCTTGACTTGTAGCAGTCAAAGGGGCTGTAGTCCTTATGTCGCCTTGAAGCCTGCAATTTGGTGATGGCTGTCGTCACAACTTTTATTTTCCTTCTAGCGGTTAGAACGCTGGCCTTGTAATCCTGGGGTCTTGGGTTCGATTCCCGGCGGTGCCCGAATTTATAACTTGTGTTGGGCAAGGCCGTGGTCTAGGCAACACGGAGTTTTCCTCCGGTTTCTCCGTGGCATCCCAACAATTACTCCATTCACACACAGAAGAAGGCAATGGCAAACCACTTCTGGATCATCTGCCAAGAACGTATATGAACAGGTCCCAGTCCGAGAAAAGGATGGAAGGATCCTGTTCATATGGACCTGTCGTCAGACAGAACACTAAATAAATAAATATATAAAATATACCTTGAGGAACTCTGGCGTCCTGTTTTCGTTGTCCTTCACCGATGTATCCTTCAAGTTGAGGTCGACGCCTAGGGCTCTAGCAACAAGCAAAACGGATCGACTGGGAGGACTGGCAAGCGAGTAATACAGGTCGACCGTCATCTTGGCTGGTGCAGCTGCGTGTGGCTTCTACGTTCCTGAAACCGGCTAGTTCCTACGTAAGTAAACAGGCACACGGTGACGCAGCGAAAAAGTCAATATTTATCTCTGCAAGTATAACACTTCGAGATTGGAAATGACTTAGTAAATATGACAGATACAACTCAGCGTTGCCGAGTCACGCTCCGAACACCATTTGGAAACAAAATTGTTACGTCACCATGTCTTTTAAACAATTAACAATGTTTCCTTCTAATTTTATAGATTTTTCTGTTCAAATGTTGAAGCGGTTATGGATACCAAATGACAGAAATTGACAACAACGAACTTTACTGGAGGTTACGATCCGCTTTATAAAGACGTAAGATTTGTCACGTTTCCTGCATTTTTGTGCACATAATGAAATTAAAATATTTAGGTTGCAACAAAATTTTATGAGTGATAATTGGAGTAATTGCATTCGCACATTTTTGGAAGCAAGTACAAAATATGACGGAAAGTTGAAAGTAACAATTATCGCAAAAGGAATGCGAAGAATGAAGGAAAAAAAAATAAATTACGTGAGGAACGTAAGAATGGAGTGTTACAAGCAATTTTTTTTAAAAAAAACATTTCAGTACTACCAGAAATAAAACTCAATCTGACGTAGAAGAAATAAATAAATTTATCATCGTTCAAACTTGTGTGTGCATTGTTAGGTTGGTACTCCGTCTACACAACAAGCTTTTATCATTGTAATCCCAATTGTTACTAAAATTCACTACATGTTTCGATCTTAATAGGTCATCTTCAGGTGGTTCTTTGTAAGTGGTCGAAACTAATACTGTCCACGGATCACGAGAAAAACCCTGCTTGGTAAAGTCGTTTCTGGTCGGTGCGGGGGAATGTTACTTATCAGCTGGACTAGAGAGCTGTTATTGATGGGAAGCGTGATACGTCACAGTTTAAGGCTACTACACAGACTGAAAACATCAAGCAGTTGAGAGTAGCGTGTAGTGAGTCCACCTCTAATGTGTTCTGTGGGTGTTGCGATAATATTCTAGATTAAATCGCTGTGCCGCTGTGAGGTAATCTTAAAGCTGTATCCATTAGAACACATGAAAGCCTGTCGTCTGTTGTTCGTTCAGTTGTTGTGGAACGAATGCTTCTAGGATCGGCCGTCACTCACCGCGATATCTTGCGCATGCGCGTATATCGAATTCCTAGCAGGGATTTTCTCCTGGTCTGCGGACTATACACATGACTGCTAAATGGGGACTGGATAAAACTGTGTCGTCGAATTAGATGACCTCCGCGATCACCGAAAACAACCATCAACCCTATTACACCGTACACGTTTACCGAAACTCATTTGTTCCCACCGGAACCCAACGCGGTACAATGCAAATGACAATGAACAAAGCGTTCTTACATAACTCGTGGTTTTTATGAAGAAAGAAAAACATTTGTCGCGTAGAACAGCTGCTATCTGTTCGTATGACATCACCCGATATGCCAGTGTGACCATTGAATCCGTTTGACACACAAACAGGATGGCAGCACTGCTACCCCCCCCCACCCCCAACTTCTCCAGCACCAAGTCCATTTCTGTATTATCTCGTGTATGTTTACACTTCGTTGTCATGTGAAATTAGATTTCTTTATTTTTCATTATATCCTATTTACAGTGTCGCCGTTCTTATGAACGACTGTATATGATGCAAATGAAAAGGAACAATGTCTTCATTATTTACGAAAAAGGGGGAGAGCTCCCAAAATTGGCAATGTAAATTCTTCAGACCAGCATTTTGCTTTCCGCACAAAAATAAGAGTGGCATGAAATTATTTTAATATTTCCACACTCGTATGAGATTACGTCAAAATCTGTTCCACCATTTCCACAAAGAACGCGCAATGCTGCATTTTCTGTGGGCACGAAAACTGGAGTAAAACATTTCACTACAGAAACCAATAGAGACTTAATTTAAATTCAGTGACTGTTCATCGTTCTTTCAAAAAAAAAAATTGTCAATGTAAATATAAGCAGTGTATTTACACTTCTGAACATCTATTATACTCATTTTTAAAATTATTTCACTGGCTGAACAGAAGTTTCATTGCCAAATTCTGAGAGTCCAAGGTAAAAATGACGGGTAAAGTGTTTCAATACAGTTTTAATATCACTACTTCAACAAACAAATATGGCACACAAGGAGAGTCACTGTGGAGGGGTGGCCAACATTTGCTTCAGCCCGGCCGCACCAGCGTCCTGTATCTCGTCGTAACCCACAATTGCCTTCTTCACTTCGGAATACCACTTTAAAACATTTGGGAATTTGCTGAGATCGTAGTCAATGACCTGTAATGTGTTCAAATAAACATAGTTAGGATCTGTCTTAGATGTATTCAAATAATATACGGGAGTTAAGTTTCATTCTAGGTCAGTAAGTCAGAAGGCAAGGGACGGTTACAAACTACGTCAGCATCTTTGCGTATACGCAAATTCATCAACCACTCAGTCACAGAGAGTGGCGTTACAGGTTCATCTCCATTTATCCCCTTCGTACCACATAAATTACGTAAGTAGCAGATTCTTACTAAGAGACTTAACTTTATTCTTACGACAGTTGCGACGAAGGTCGAAAAACAGATAATACTCATGTACGATCTAATCTGCGTGATCTGTCACTCATTTCCAGAGAGTGCTGTCTGCAATAACACGCCCATAGCTTATGCCAGGGGCAGGAAACCTGCAGCCTATCGGCCGAATGTGGCCCTCGCAACATTTCTGTGCAGTTAGTCACATGATTTGAGAATTAGCCCAGTCAAAAAAGGGCAAACATTTTCTACAACGACGACTTGAAATCAAAACTGTTTGAAAACTAATAACGCCTTCAAAATGAACTCTGTTGTTTGGGAAAATACAGCTGTTGTCCATTTGCAAGTGACTACCAGTCGTTGAATGAGTTAAAGAAATTCGCTTAAGCTTACAACTCGGTGCATCAACCTGAATAAAACATTCGTATAGTTGAAAACGTAATTTCCGCACGAAAGTGAATATTTTAATTTAAAAACTGCTGCTGTTATTCGGACACGCGCTGTTAATTCTGATAGGACACGTGCAATATTGAAAGAAAAGATGGCCGTGTGTTACTTTTCTTACATCAGCAAGTAATATGTCAGCTGCGACGGAGTAGTCAGCAATGGAAATGCTGCTTCCTGCAACCCATTCCTGATTTTCCATAAACTTGTCCAAGAACTCCAACGCCTCTTCTGCTTTGGTCCTTATTTCCTCATCGGGGACCTTTCCCCCTCGGTGTCCGAGCTGTAACAATTACAAACGACAGAAAACTCTCACGAGTCGTAGAGGACTGCATCAGGGCATTGAAGTAGTCCGACATTTTGACCGAACTTACGCAGAATGCTGCCAACCTTGGGAATAAAACTCCAGTGTCGAAATGTAATCTCTGGTCGATGACAGCCCGTTTCTTCGGTTCCTTGGGATACAGTGAATCATCTTTGCCGTACTGGTTTACCAGGTAGCCGAGAATGGCGTGGCTATAAAATATAAGATTACTTTGTGAAGCCATAGAATGGTGTTTACTTTCACTTTTGATACAGCGTGTTAATAACTGTTATCAACTCTCGGACGCTAATATGATAAATCGATTCCGCTGCAATTGCTGGAAAAAGGAATCGATATATCATACAGTCTAAAGAATATACTTCCTCTGTATATATTATTATTATTATTATTATTCTTGTTTTCGGCCGTTGCATTTAAAGGTGGCAGTCTTTTGGGTTTTAGAGCCTTGCCAAGGAGGTACAACCCAGAAGACAGCCATCTTCGGACTTATTTTTGTGTATTGTACGGAGTACGCGTTTCCAATCTCGTTTACCACAAAGTATCCATAACGACAGGTATTATGCGTTTGCTAGAAATCCACCGCTCCACTGTTGTGAATTTCTGTGGATCTCGACTGCCATTTCTCTGTGAATGATGCACTTGCTTACACTTACTTTCTCGGAGAGCAAACAGCATTTTCACTTACGTAGAAATACCTAATGGCCAGATCTGATTTGCCATTTAATCCCACAGTAAGAATATTTGTTGTATGTGTTGATAAAAAACCCATTTTGCTTCACCGGAACTCACCTCTCCCAAAGAATAAATCCGTCGTCTACAAGCGTTGGGACGGTGTGCTGAGGATTGATCTGAAACAAACATGAATCGAAGTTATTGACTGTTTTATTAACTTGCCTAATAACTTCGTATCATTTCCTTTGCTTCTTGATTGATGTAAACATTGTTTGTTTCAAGGGAAGTACCACGGAATGTTCACAAAACATTTTGTTCCTCTTGTGGTTTACAAAAACGGCCACGTTACGTAATCATCTCACAGAAGAATTACACTAAACAAAGTAGTCATATATAACGTTTTTTTCTGACCATGGAGCGGTTTCCGGTAAAATCCACTTCAACTCCGGAGAAGAAAAAACGGTCATGGCGAACAAGTGTACATTCCTTAGAGAATTTTGTGCCACAAATTTGTAATTCAAATTGTGTCTGAATGAGAGGTTACTGACAGTTTTCCTGGGAAAAAAACATTTTTTATCGATTTGTCATGGCTGCCTCTCAGTGTCGAAACAAGCGCAGGATTCTATCGACAATTTTTTTTTTTAAAGTTTTGTAACGAACTTTCAAACCAAACGGTGATCACCAACGGACATGCTCAAATATATATATTTTTTCTGCTTACCTTTAAGAATTCTGGTTTAAGCTGCTCCTTTGCCAACAAGTCTGTTTTCTTTAGGTTCAGCTCCAATCCTAGAGTTTTTGCAAGCAGCATAACCGCACGGCAGGGGGGACTGGGTAATACGTAATATAAATCGAGCGACATTTTGTCTGACTTCAATCGCTCGTATCGGAACTACGGAGACCAACTGCTGTTTCTTTGGTGTACTGACTCTCACTGGCTCTCCTTTATAACGTGTAGACACAGAGTACAAAGCGAATCACCAATCACAACATACAATGGACGATAGGTTTCAACTGAAAGATGACGAGGACAATCGAGCAGATTACATGCGGCCGAACAACATAACCTTGGGCGTCAGAGCGAATGGTTGGTGGGGGAAGGGGTGTCCGGGACGTGGGCGTAGGGTAATGTGTAGTGGCAGGACGGGACTTACGAATAAGGAAAGTGAAGATTTACTGTGTTAACCTACTGTTACATACGATGATATGTCAATGTGTAGTATTTTATATACTTTATGAGGTATTCATTTCTTCAGTGTTCTGTCTGACGACAGGTCCATATGAACAGGATCCTTCCATCCTTTTCTCGGACTGGGACCTGTTCATATACGTTCTTGGCAGATGATCCAGAAGTGGTTTGCCATTGCCTTCTTCTGTGTGTGAATGGAGTAATTGTTGGGATGCCACGGAGAAACCGGGGAAGCCCCCGGCCTTGCCCAACACAAGTTATAAATTCGGGCACCGCCGGGAATCGAACCCGAGATCCCAGGAATATAAAATGATAATAAGTTGGGTCATTGCAAGGAAAGATATTAATAAACGGGGCTAAACAATTATTTGTCGAATAGGTAACTGGACATGTGAAATAATTAATATATGTTGCTGTATGTTTACCACTGACTAATGGAACATTGTGTATAACTCAAATATGTCTGAGGTCTTGTGACTGCTGCATTTATTACGGGAAATGGTTCGCTAGCGTTACCATGGACCAATTATGTGTCTGAAGGCACACCTTATACCACGATGTGGGCTGTTGCATCATATTGCATGGAAAAGCCCAATCCGACGTGACGGGATGTGGCATCAGATCTTTTCCTTCATCAGCGTGACTTTTGAAACCGCGTCTCGACACTTTTTTCTCGCAAATCTTCCAGAGGGGAAACCTCTTCTCATTTCATCACTCTGTTCACCCGTAATCATATTATTACGCAATAAGCCACCAGGAATCCGTAATCGTGTCTGCTCGACTAGGCTCGCGCTGTAACTCGTGTGCAAAATAACTCACCAAGGACAATCTACTGCAAGTCTCTAGGGAGCAGTGACTTTACCGCGGGGCCCCGGATACAACACTACTGCTTTATGCGAAAAAATGGAATTGTTTTCAAGCTTATTGCAGCTGTCAGAATGATTTTTTTTTACTTCTGAAATGTAAAACAAACATTAAATAATGAAATGATGTTACGTATTGAAACGGGGAGATTTTAACTGAGCGTTAATTTTTCCTTCATCTGAACCAGCCATAACAAATGGGGCTTATATTTTAAGTAATGTGATCTTCTATGACCTTTCTGGAGCTGATGGTGTTATGTGTCATGGCTGTGAAATGTCTTCAGCTGTCTTTCTATATTGCTATCCATCCAGTTCCTTACGTGATCGCGCTGAACCAACACAATGTAACAATTGAAAGCTGGGATCTCTATGGGCGCTACTAATCGTGTCAATCTGTCATTGTAGTTTTATTATTGACATTATTATTAGAGTTTCAGTGTAACCGACACTTTTGTTACATTGTTGACCGGCGATAAATTTTAAAAGTAACACAATTGTGTTTTGTCTCGAATTTACTTACGCATATTTTTAAATGCTAGTTTAAGGGAATTTACCTTTATTTAATTTAATTAATTTTAATTATTACATTTCAATGTTTGTCGCATTAGAACAGAATCCCACAGGTGACCCAAAATTAAATTTTTATTTGTGTATGTGCGTTTCACAGGAGTTTTGGCCCCTGCTGTCTCATAATGCAATGAACTGCACAGCCTCTCACCTATAGGAGTAAATCAAGTAGCCGTCTCACGCACTCCCAGAAGAATTACGCTAGAAAAAGAAGTAATTTCTTCTCGTGGCTGTGGAGCGGTTTTCATAACCATCTACCGGAAGAACAGAGTTCATTAGGAGCATTAATAATATTAGCAGGAAATAGTAATTCAGCACAGTTTTCCGTGAACTTGAATGTCTCACCTCTTTAGGTAACTCAGATAACCAGCGCACTCTTAAGAGCCCAACAACGGATTCCTCTGAGCCTGACAAATGCATTTTTTGTACAGGACGAAAAACACAGTGTCCATTCAAAATCTGTATTTAGCTTTCCGTTTGATATCAGTAGCTGACGAAACGCTGGACCCAGGCATCAGAAATTTTGTGTAGAGACCAAAATCTTTTATGTCACATCACCCAGCAGCAGATGAAAATAGTACAAATGTAAAAGTAAAGTTTGTCCCACTATACGCCATGTAGGCGCTTGGGAGGGAGAGACGGTATAACTCCTACTCATTCTTGACCTCGGCACTAGATGGGGTGAGTGGTTAGCGTCACACCACGGCCACGCTTTGCCCCCGGGAAAGCACCCTGATACTCACTGGATAGGAGGCAGGGTGGACCTCAGAACCGGTCTGGACGCAGAGGCTAGAGGAAAAATCCTCTGCCCCCGTCGGGGATCGAACTCCGGTTGTCCACTCCGTAGTGAGTCATTATACTGACTCCGCCTACTTCCCCTCATCAGCAGGTGGACTGACCCACCACGACAAGAACACAATTAAGGATTGAAATCGCTACAGTCAGATCCTTTGGTTTCTGTATGCTTTACGTTGCAATTTATTCTTCTGGAATTAGATCCTGCCATTTGCATACGTAATGTGGCCCATCAGACGGCCTGGATAGCATCACATTGACAGAGAGAGATCGTGAAAGCAGGTTGTAGATACCATCACGCTCAGAAGCTTTGAAGATAATAAATGCCCTGCTTTTGTAGCGGATATACACGTCACAAAGGCCGTTGTCGCTGGAGCACGTCCTCTATGCAGTCAGAGTGTATCCACACAAAGTAGAAATTAATCAGAGTCAGTTTATTCTGGCTGAGCGCTAAATCTACGCCTAATTCATAGAAACTGCACTGATAGGGGCCTCACTTTCTCCGACCCATAGGCCTATTTAACGCATTTAAAAGCACCAGATACGAAGCGCGAGACCAATCGTCCAACTGTCGACCGGCTGACTGTGGTGGCTTTCCGACAGCGTCAAGGTGAGTGAGACTGCGTCCGTAAGAATTAAGATTCGGGTGGACTCAGGGGCCACTTGAAACCAGCAAAAGTGTTTCCAGATACAGAGTCCTCATACGACATCATCTTTGCTCAAACAAGATATTTCGACGGCCCTGATATTTAAGCATTTATTGTATTTATGTACTTAATGATAATGAATTCTGATATGTGAATGACGAAACTAATGCAAATATGGAACGTGCATCTGACCGTAACAGTGAAATGAACCCTTCCAGAATTTGCAATTTGAGGGAAACCCAGTGCATTCCTCGGGGGATACAGGGTGAGTCAGAAGTATGTTTAAAAACTTCGTGTTCGTGTTCTAGGATAAAAATAAGAAAACAATTTCCTATAATGAACCAACATATAAATAAGATGTTACCGGTATATCAGTATGAATCAGTAATCATTAATAAATTTATTGTAATACTTTACAACCTCGTACTCAATTTTAATTTGAATGTTACATAGTGTAGCATAAAATAAGGACGCCTTTCCCAGTTACAAATTCCAGATCTTGGTTGTCGCAGGAGGGTGTATAAAAATATTTATAAAAGAAGAACAGGGGCTCTTTTGACAAAAAAATTCACGAATGTTTCATGGCCATCCTCCGATAATGTTTTCATGTAGTAGAATCCAATACGTCGATCACAAAGCAATGTTGCATGATGTGAAATCTCTGCCAAATCTTAACATCTACCGGGGATGAACTAGGGATACCAATGCCATGTCTCAAAACACACCGTGGGCCTTCAGAGGTTAAGAAGACGAGATTGAATGACTCGGTTGTCAAGGGCTTCATTCATAAATACGACATTCGCGGTAAATGTATTTTACCCCATTTTGTCTTACACCAGAGTTCTTGTATTTGCAGATGAACTGGAATGCTGTTCTGATATCAGTTATGCTGCTAGCTTGGGTCTGTATGGTTCGAGCGCAAGACTCGATTCTGCTGACAATGAAGCCCATACTTCCGCCATATCAAGGAGGACCCTGGGTGTACCCAAAGCCAACGACAGCAAGACCTACCATTCAACAGCCTTAATTCCATTGTATTTCCTACAACAAGTTTTTAATTCCACACCAGAGTGATTCAGAATTGTTACGTCCATCGCACTGATTACACTTCATTGGTATACCTACTTACCACTCTCAAAGATTATAACAAGCACAAAGAAACCAGCAATAACAAATATTTTAAATATTACAGAATTTGGAGAAACAGTATCAACATTTCGGCATTAAAGTTTCGTACCAAATTCGTTACAATCACCATCAATGCAACGAACAAATCAAACCCCAAATTTATGATCTAAATGCGATCATATTTCCTTAGTGTCTTCCCGCATATCAGATGTAATTTTGTTATGGTCATCTCAATCAACTGGTGGTGATAGTTCATCTTGCCAGATGTAAGGGTTAACTTCCACAACTCATGTAACGAGTATGCCATCATAAACTGGACCTCTGGTATTAAATACTGGAATTTTCTCCGTTTATAATATGGTTATACAGTCCACGACGTGGTTAGTTGATTTCAGTTGGCATGGACCGTCCTTTCCTCGTTTGCATTAAAATGACAGACATTTTAAGTGCCACTAAAAAAATCTTGCTTTTGGTCATCATATTGGATCTGAAATGTGGTTATGTGAATATTAAATTGTAACAATGAAAGGAAACATAAAGGAACAAAAATTTACTTCGCTTGGTTTAATGAACTAACTCCATGAAGAAATGTATTTTCTCAGCTAGTCAGTAAGATCTCCACATTCTATGTAGCTAGAATATTCATTACTATATCAGGCGAGGAGCTAGGCCGTGAAGCTAATCATTATGCGATTTTCTCCGTGATTTGTCTCTCTCCCTCTTAGGTACAGATATCTTCCTCAAAGACCCTCGCACCCATGCAACACAAATGGCAAAATTACACTTTCTTCTGTTTATACGAGACCGGAGGACTAAATGATAAGCGCGTCCTAAAGTAAAATTGAAAAGCAGCTGCAATAGAGCATCTCCCTGTTTCAGGCCATTCTGAATAGGAACTGTATCGGACAAATGTTTACCCAGACGAATTTTGCTACAGGTTTAACTTATACACACTTTCATTATCCTGACTAGGTTTGGGTGCACCAAATCCATAGACTTTCTTGAAGTCTATAAATAGTACTCCATTTGTACTCCCATTTTTTCTGTAGCCCACACTGACGATCCACAATAATTTCACTGGTATATGGAGTCAACCTCGCTAGAATAATGTTGGATAAAATTTTGTAGGCAGATGATAAGAGGAAGATCACTCAATAATTACTACAACCAGTCTTATCATCCTTCGTATGAATTTGTACAATAAAAGAATCATTCTATTGCTGTACGATTTCCTTCTTCTATTACCATCTCTCTTTAAAAGCATTTGTCCTGAAGAGAGAGAGAGAGAGAATGTGCGTATGCACGCAAACACAATTTCTCTCTCTTCAGGACAAATACAGTCCACAGATCAGGAGAAAATCCTTGCTAGGAATTCGATATACGCGCATGTGCAAGAGGTCGCGGTGAGTGACGACCGATCCTAAACGCATTCGTTCCACAACCACTGAACGAACAACAGACGACAGGCTTTCGTGTGTTCTAATGGGTACAGCTTTAAGATTACCTCACAGTGGCACAGCGATTTAATCTAGAATATTATCGCAACACAGTACAGGTGCGCTCACTACACGCTACTCTTAACTGCTTGATGTTTTCAGTCTGTGTGTAGTAGCGTAAAACTCTGACGTATCACACTTCCCACCAATAGCAGCCCTCTAGTCCAGCTGATAAGTAACATTCCCCCGCACCGCACCAGAAACGACTTCCACCAGCAGGGTTTTTCTCGTGATCTGTGGACAGTACTTTTAAAGAGAGATGGTAATATAAAACTTTAGCAATGAAACAAGAGCGTGCAGGGAAAACCCTGTCGATTCTGATTCTGAAGATGCTAAGGACGACAGGATAAACACAAAACGAGATTTAAAGAGCAGTAGAAACACAAAAAGACTGTCATCTGTTCATTACTTTACTACACTATTAAATATGATAGACACTTCTCATAAAATATTTCATTTTCTCATATTATTTGTTTGAGCTACAGAAGTTCAGAAGCTATATACAGGACTTCTTAAAAATTTAATAAAGCTTCGCTGTATAGTGAAACAGATTATTCACTACGCTCAGTATTGCAACATACTTAGTAAACAAATTGCTTTATGGTACAGAAAACCACGATGCTTCATTTTAGACATGATTACAGCACAGGAACACAAACATGATTTGAGCATTCTCCTCGTCTTCAAGCACGCAAACGCAGAAAAATAAAATCTTGTTACCAATCCAACATAAACCGGACTGAACCCATCAGTGTGGGAACTTTCCAGTTCTTATAGACCCTCTCCTATGCATGTTTTAAATTGTGGAATTCTCATTTACGCTGCTGCTGTTATATGAAGCTTCGAAGACAACCCACAAAAACAAATACCGTCTTATTTTACAGGATGTCTCATTTCTACAAAATATGGCTGTAACTTCGGTAGTTTATTCCTGAGGTTGTTCAGAGTCAGAAATGTCAAACGTAAGTGTAATTCTCAGTGCTTACAAATTTAGCATTATTACACAATCTACTGCTGAATTTACAATGAATGTTCAGCCTCAATACACATCCTAGCATGTCGGTTCATGATTGTCCTTGACACAAGACGCTCTTTGGCAAAACACAGTTTGTAGTTACAGAAAGAAAACCTTACTATGGGAAATGTTATGTTAATGATACAGAACATGCAAAACACTTTCAAATGAAATATGAGCACGATTTAACATAGGTAACCGAATGGCCTAGACATGTGTAAGGCCACTATGTATGAAAGTTAACACATCCCGTTGTAAAAATACACAAGTTTGATGATATATGACATCAACTGGTGACTATTTCTGGTGCAGAATAAAAATAAATAAAACATTATCTAATGTAGAGCTTAAAGTGATATAAAACTGCACAACATGAATTAAAAACTCCAACAAAGAAGGAACAAAACAGGAAGAGTATGCAAAATGCAGAAATTTTAACATATTTGGTCTGTTACTGCCTCTATAATTTCAATTTTTGAATGCTAACTTTTTATGTTTTCCTAAAAATAGCATCAAACAAGCAGGGCAGATGAGCAAGGACCTCCAGTATAAAATGCCACCAAAATCGAGCCGATCATACTCAAAGTATCGTTTAATTAGGCGTGTTCTGACGGCATAAAGATCCCCGCTGGTTATCTTAAAAACTGTAATGCTTATGAGAAAAATAACAGGTTTCACTTTTCACCATAACTTTGATACAATGCTTGCTGTGCCAAATACTTAGCACGCTGTACGTAGAAACCCAAGTACGCATTCATGCAATACGTACATTACCGTGGTCAAATTTTAACCAGAATTGTATAAAGTGCTGACAGATTTTATATAACTTCATGAAAATCTGTTCAATGGTTCCTGACATCAAGTAAGTTCAGTTAATTACAAATAGTAAGATTTTAAAATAATTTACTGACTGAAGCTATGTACATCGTGATTATAAAATATTTAGAAAATACATTTTAACCCTTTGAAGCCGAAGCTCGTCTAAATAATATTTAAGAATTTAGTCTGTACCACAAAGAGAACACAACTTTTCACTATTACAAAGATCAACTTGCCAATAAATACCATTTAAGCAAATAATCCTGTTCGCAGTAAGAATCTTAAAAAACCCACAAATACAAAATAAAGAGTTAGTGATGGTTGAAACAGGTGGGACATTGTGCTTTAAAGAGTCGATGCCTCCTACGATAAACGGAAGACACCAAAATCAGAACTATACACACAGACTGATTTACTAAAGCTTAGAGAATGATACGCCTAAGAGATGGCATAACATTAAAAATAGCATGTAGACATGTAAAATGGCAAACTGCTATCATAAAAGTAAGTATGGCAGTGTCTCTTAAAAATTACCAATGGAGATCCCATTATAGCGTTCACAAATGCCAAGTCTCACACCTGAGCCAAAGGGTTAATTGCTCGTCTCGTTAAATTTGTATTCAATTACGTAACAGAAGACAATCAACTCAATCAACGTCACAACTCACAATACACACACACAATGATTCTCTGTATCTCAGTTCTCAAACTGTGTCCCATGAAACGCATGGGTCAATGACTAAGGCTTACAGTTTCATAGGATAATATTCAGTATTTCTTTGAAAAGCTGGTCTCACTGTTAACATCTGTAAAGTTGCGTTTGCTGTGCAAGAAATCTCATTTTTAGGGCACAGGGTATCTCATTTAGGGGTGTCTATTGACCCGAGTCGGACGCAAGCCATTTGTGATTTTTCTCAGCCAAAAGGCGTGAGAGGAGTGGCCCATTTCCTTGGCATGGTAATTTTTTACCACAAGTTTATTCCAAACTTGGCCCACAGTGCCGCCCCGCTTAATGCTCCCCATAAAAAAGGAACTGGTTTTTCCTGGGGACTTGATCACTATTAAAGAACAGCAGAATACACTTCTGTCTGTAACAGTGGGGTGTAATCTAAAACTGATTCCATGGATCACAGCGCCAGTCACCCCGAACATCAGAAATTTCTGACCGTCTATGCGGTCTGCAGGTCGAATTTGTACCATGAAGATGACTCTTCTCAAATGTTACACCATGCAGCCCAGTAGATACTGACCAATGTTTCAGAGGGTTGTACCACCACCATCATCTGGGTGGCATCATAACACCCTCATTATGGAGGCAGTAAGCTCCTCTGAAATATCAGTCAGTATATTCCAGACTACACACTGCAACATTCCATAAGACAACCATCTTCAAATTCGTAACTGTATGAAGCTGAAACTCGCATTCATTCCTGTGTTCAAAACCGTGCAATCTGTAGTTTACGAAACATGAACACCGATGCAGTATTCTATTATTTTAATTAAGTATTATTAATACAATTCTGGTGGAAAGGTACTGAGACAAAAGAATAGTATCAGATGATGATACTACAATCGTAAGACGTATTTCTCGTGATAATACGGAATACACTCTTCCACACATCTATCTATCCAAATCCCAGGTTTCTATGACAACATTAAACGAATAACAAAAAGAAACATGTATTCCCGTGGAGTACACATATTTTCCAAATGCATTCTTTTTGAGTTGCATACTCCATCGGTCTACTGAAGATAAAACTTTGCTGATGAAAGATAATCACATTACACAATGTAATGCACAGTGCTTGGAATTGTTTCCTCAAATATTTACCAAATCAAATAAGTTTTTAAAAAAAATTCTAGGACCTATACTTTAAGTTGTGTACCAATTTTGTTTGTGTTTCTCCAATGAGGAAACATTACACTCTCAACAAATAATTTTTGATGCGACAAAATTCACTACCATTATCATTATTAGCTTCATACAAAAACTCTTATTCTTAACTGTCAATCTGAAAATGCCGATGGTAAAAAAAAAACACTGCATACAGACCAGTTCTGGGGCCCACCCAGCCTCCTATCCAATGGGCCACCAGGGTCCTTTCCTGGGGGTAAAGTGCGGCCAGGGTGATACTAAGCTTACTTTTTACTTTGCTAATTGTCTTGATACTGTTTTAAAGAAACTGGCCTCTTGAGACTCTTCAGATACCAAGTTCCAAATTTTCTGTCCATTTTCCACTGCTGACATATAGAGGAAATGAGAAACATGTACAAAATTTTAGCTGGTAGCCCTAAAGGGAAGAGACTACTTGGAAGACCTAGGCATAGATTGGGTTAATATTAAAACAGATCTTAGAAAACAGGGATCAGGCTCCTGTGAAAACAGTAATGAACCTTTGAGTTCCATAAAAGGTGGGGAATTTCTTGACTAGTTGAGTGTACGATCAGCTTCTCAATAAGATTCCATCCAACAGCCAGTCTGACAGTTACTAGTCCATACAAGCACATATATGGGGCATCCTTGGCTTCACAGACATATCAGTTCCCTGATGACGAAGACCAAGACGGCTCTCGAAACATCGGTGTGTTATGACCACCTGATGTGGCCGATTACCTATGAAGACTTCGGTGAATTTAGACGCCACGAAAGCTACGATCATACGTTCCCAACAAGAGCTCTGATCCATGGAGTTAGTTAATATCAATTTTGTTTGTATGATGAGCTATTGGTGTGAAAATTTACAAATTCTGAGTTGCGCTAAATGCGAAAGTTATACTTTGCTGATACAAAGGAAATAACAATCCTTTTGTTTTGGAAACAGGCAGACTGGTATAATGCATTCATATATGCAAAAAACACATAAAATTATGAAACAGAAGGAGTGTCTAATTGTATCCCACACTGATCTCTACACGATCAGACAGAAATGGGATACAGTAAGGAACTTATGAATATGTGTAACACTGAAGAATTAACCATATTTGTAACTTAATTTAAGTGTGACACCAAACCTCCCCATTTTTAGTGACTGACGCACCCTCAGACGTAACTGAATATTCATAGGGAAGGGAAGATGGAATTAACCACTAGCAAATGTCTTAGTACACATGAGAAATTTAATGTAAGCCAACACAGAAATCAATAGTATATCTACAAAATAATATCAGAAAGTTCATCATTCATTCATGTAATAACTCAAGACCGTGAACAACTTGGTCAACACCCACACATAAAACAAGTTATCCGTCTACATGAACAAGTACAATTTTTTTCACTTGACATAATCAATCCTTATATCACCACAGTAATTAATAACTGTCTTTAGATAATTAAAATGTCTAATTTCCTTTGATATGGTTAAGCAGATTTCACTGAATTCCATTACCACATCCCACCAATTAATATAAATAAATTAACAATACAGTATTCAGTCTGAAACCACAATTTTATGTACCCAAGCAGATTATAACGGGAATAAATCATACGAATACAGAATCCTCATTAACTTAACAATACATGATTCAGAGTAAACCTCATTCAAAGTCAGCAGTAGCAATGCCTGTCTGAAAATCTAGAATTATATTGGTTTGTACTTCAAAATTGTGACTGTGGTCTTCTGGTTGCATTCAAACATTCTGGCGGAACATGCTCAGTGTTACGTGAGGAGGGTCTCTTTCAATATGTAAAATTAAACTCATAGCAATGTGGTTAAGAAGATTAAAAATACAGTAGAAAATAAACAATAAGTATTCAAAGTATAAATGCTATAAAAAGGACCAGTAAAATTACTGTAACCCCACTTAATGGTACCTGCACCTTGTCGTGGTGGTGGGGCTTGAGTACCTCAGTGACCCCAAGAGCTATGCTGGCGGTAGCATAGCTACTGGTAGGGCCTCCCTAGACAGATTGGTTGAGGGGGAGAGGTCACACTAAGACAGGTACCCTGGTCCTCCAGGTTGGGGGTTGGTCGCAAGGCTAACAACCTTGCACCGTAAAAAGGAAGATGTTTCGAAACCTCAATCAAAGCCTCGGACAGACGGACCTAACAGAGGACCGAATGGAAGAGGAGAATTGAGGAGGCCATGGACCGAATACGGACCGGAGAGCCATAGAAGAAGAAGAAGAAGATTACTATACATAAAAATATTGAATAACTATTTAGATGACAGAGTAATTTCAAAAGAAGCAGAGCAAGAATAAAAAGAGCTTTAAGTGGATAATATAAATAATGGTAGCTGAAGTTCTAGTTTGAAGGATTAAAAGAAAGAGCAGACTGAGAGAAAACAAACATTGCTTTTATTGGCTACATTGAAGCATTTGATAAAATAAGAAGAAATGATAAGGCGTAATTTGATGAAAAGAGGCTACACAATGAGACAAAAGCTTGTGGACACAATCTAATATTTGCATTCATAGTGAAGTAACCGACAAATGAAATCATATTTTATAATTTAAGACTTTGGAAAGCATGTACCGTGCAATGAAACTCCACTGAGCAGAGTTATTCTTGAGAAGCTGATAGTATCTAAGTTACCCAAAAAATTCCCTGCCCCTTATGGAACCAAAAAGGTTATGAGTGTTCACAACAGAGCACCACTGGACACTATACTAAGACAGGTAAATCTAGTTCATGTCGTCACACACAGGTTCTTCAACATTCACCCTAATATTGCCAACCTATGTGGTCTCTTCTATTTGTCCAGTGGTTTTCGAGTTGAATCAGCAAGACAGACAAATGCAACCAGCCCATAAAGTGTTCTAACTATGCACTTTGTGTGCAAAGAACATATATTAACTTTTTTCATATTACTGACCTGTGCTACCAAATGATACCAAGCCCTAGTTGGACTGTGCTGGCTGATGAGCTCTGTGGTGCTCACATATTTTGCTTTTTTTATTCATGTTTTCTGAATTTGACTACTTTACGGAGGTTCTTCAATGGTGCATCTTTTTTGCCTTTCACAACTTTTCCAGTATAAGCTGTCGATGAAGTTAACGCAAGAAAAACAAATGTATAACAACGGCAAGACATAACACCATTTGGCTACCAGCAAAACAGACCACTGGAAATTGAATCTTCTGTCTTAGCACTTGTGCTGCCGTATGTGCTCAGATAAGACGAAACAACTATAAAATTTAAGTCTTCAAACTGCAAAGTACAAAATAACTTTTTCATACAAATAGTTCCATTAGATGGGAAGGGAACATTGCCAGAAATGTATTTGATGTACATTTGTACTCAAATGCATAAAATGTTTTATTTCCTAAATCTATAAATTTCTTTTGGAAACAAGAATTTTTATGAGTAAAATATATCTCTACAGAATTGGCCAATGTGTTTTTTTACATAATTTTTATTAGAATACTTAGCACAAACAGCTTCATGGATATAAACATATTTTTCAATATTAACACAATTCTCAGTTAAACACTCCAAATTAATATCAAAATCAAACTAAATCACCTCTTCCAGTAAAAACTGATAAAATATGATATAACATTTGTGGTTTCAGCCTGCTTCAATTCTTTTACATTGGGGAAAATTGATTTATCCTTGACAGTCTGTAAATTTTATTCAAAAATTCTGGGTTAAAAACGTCAATGAACAGACTACAATTTACTTCATGATTCTCTGCGCTCTAAAGTGCTTAAAAGTCAATTTAAACTGGCCATGAGTTATATAAAATCATGCACACAAACAAAAACTGTTTACACTTTGAAAAGACACTCAGTGCCAAACGCTTTTCAACCTGAAGAGGTCATATCAGTGGCAAACAAATTAGTTCATATTAAATCATCAATTAATTTGTTTTCCACTGATGATGACTTCCTTAGGTTGAAACGTGTTTGGCACTAAGTGTCTTTTCAAAGTGTAAACAGTTTTTGTTTGTATGCATGATTTATATATCAATACACTGCACAGTACGCAAGATTTTAAGATGGCCAAGAGGTAGCTCAAGGAAATTTAAATTCCCATCTCTTAAAGATTAATATAAAGTATAAGATACAATTAGAATGCACAGAGGAAAAACTTCCAACAAAATCCTGAATATTAAACTAGTAATTTTCATCTGGATAGCAGGGGATCTTCAGAAGACAGGTAATACAGTTAGCACACCAGCGGGAAAGTAGAATGATCTATAAAACATATACCGCTCACTCCCTATACCAGTTCTACAGAGTGGCACACCACATGGCGAGTTTGTACAATATGGCTACTGGGCCGCCACTGATATGCTGCTACCCATGAATGTGGACTTATGAGGTCACCCAATAACATAGACATAAACCCCTGCGACTTCTTCCTCTGAGGTTCCTTTACATAAAGAACTGAGGGAAAAAAAGCCTCAATAATGGAACTTGGGGCTTTTAAAAGTGTTGTCAAATTACAGAGGATACGTGCTGTCGAGTTATCCGTTCACGTTCCAGAAGTCGCATGACAGTATGATAGTCATATTGCGCATGTAATCCATAAGGAAAAATCTCCATGAACTGTTTATCGTGTTCACACCACGATACGAACATTAAAGCCTTTACTTAAGCTTTCAATCAGGCATCAATTCACGTGCCACCCCACATATTAGTGTTTTTCTTCCTAACCCTATACACTGCTAATGTGTGGACCATGAATAAAAAACAAATTCTGCCAACTCCTTTAAAACAAATTATCACTGACCCCTGCATTAATGAGGTTTCCCTGTGCAAATTACACAAACCTGGTATAGAAGCGGCATTACATGAGGAGGAAACCAGAATGCACTCTGCTATAATCTCCTGACTAATAAATTACAAACTTACCTAGTGTACATTTACTTCACTAGTTAATTTACGACCAGCAATATGCATGCATGTTTCCTTTGTTCACAGCCGTTCATGCACATTTCAACACTATCCTCTAATGGAACAAATTTACAGATATGTCATAATAAACAGCACTGGAAAATTCCTCACAAAAAGGGAAGCGAATGTTAATTATAATTCATAAAAGACGCCAATCGGAACTGGCCATCGGCCTAATCCGTGAACTGAAGAAAAAGAAAAGAGATCGATTTTTAAATAGTAACACAATATGAAATAATGGTTTCAAAAAGAACAGTATAACTTAAGGCTTTGTCATAAAAAGGGCGTATCTCTAAAGAATTTTATATACACATATACAATACTCCTCTGTTACCATTTGATTCAGCACACAACATTTAATGTTTTGGTATAAAATTAGCATGAACAGACATTTACAGCCTCTCTGAATGCAATTTTGACATAAATTTGTAAATAATACAGGTTACAAAAATTAAGCTACATTCTTTTGTATCAACCCCCTTGATTTTATTCATCAGAACTTGGAGCAGCAAACTTCAGAAATACATATGTCAGTCTGCTATTGAGGAACACAGTACCCTGACAATTTTTCAAACCCTGGATGTTACTGTGATCAGACTGGTAAATTGATAAACACTAATTTGGCTTTCATATAATATGCACATGCATACTTGCATCCGCCACAGTACACACCAGATGTCACACGACTGTACACACTTCTTCAAAAACTAACAAGTATAAAATGGATGTTAACAAGCCGTGTAGAAGAAACCTGCAGTGAGTGGTAAGGCACAAGCTTCCTATGGTTACATACTTGTGTTAGTCCTCTCATTCCGGAGTACTTCCCAATCTCAGGCCAATTCCTTACAGCTCCAGGAATGATTATCGCTTGAAGCTTTTAACAAGTTTCATAGTCTTCTGCATCAGTGGAGCCATACGAGGCTTTGCCTTGGTAACTGGGAACAGATAATAAACAGTACGTTAATATAGCAAACTTTAATGATGCTGCATTAACTGTTTATTTTTATAACAATGGATAAGACATGAAGGATAATTATGGATAAGAAACAGTTAATGGCCTATTTTAATATATAATCTCAGAAGGCAGCTGAAGTTACTGAAGAAGATGGAAATAATCCTGAAATGAAACTGTGAGAAGCTAGACTCAATTCACCGTCATGGTGTAGTGGTTATAAAAATACAGCTGCACATTCAAGAGGTCCATAGTTTACATCTTGGCCTGGAGAATGATTACTGACTGAGACTTTTAATGACTTGCTCTCCAGTCAAATTCTGGGACAATAATTTAAAATAAGCCTCCTCCCATGTGGGCGGTTTCTTTTTCTTTGAAGCGTGCATTTATGAGTAGTGAGTGACAAGCCCACTGCCTCTGCACAATTTCTACTCAATCCTGATTTGTCTGCTAGAGCCATCTAGTAGTGAATCAGGAGAGACCTGTGTAATAAAATGGCTGCTAAATTTTGCTTACGAAACATCTCGTTCATGCTTGTGAAGTTCTTTTACATGCCGTAAATCTACGACATGGGACTGTTGGCTTTACTTCCCCTCCAAAGGAAGTTTTGCTACAGATTTTCATCACCCTTAAAAATCCATCGTCCTCGGCTGAGTTTGAACCCGCTAACCTTGGATTCAGTGGCAAGCACGCTAACCACTAGTCCACCGAGGGCAACATTGTGTTATATAAGTAATGTAAATTTTATAATCCAACAACACAATGCAATTCAACATGTGGACTAGTGAGTAAATTCTTGTTACTTCTACTATTACCATCACTGTCATCATATTTTTTGGAGGAACTTCTTATGGATTTGTTAAATGTGTGAAATATAAACCAAACGTTTCACAATGCCACCATGTTTGTAATTGTTGATTTATGAATAATATTTTATACACATTCTGAGTTATGATCCCCATACCACCATTATACCTACAGGTAAAACAGTAAAAGTTCAATATCCAAGTTCTTTTTAAGTTGTGTAATCCAGAATAACCTATTAAAGTCTCTTGTGCTGGTGTTCTTACAATTACTTTTTTGTACGGAAACAAAGCACAACAACAACGTATGCTGCGCATTACAAGCCACTTGCTGCTTTGACTGTATATAAATTTCGTGTGTGTGTGTGGGGCGGGGAGAGATTATGAAGTACAGTCATGTTCAGAAATGATGGCATGCAAAAATGTACAAATAATATGTAATGGTCGTATTACAACAAATCAGAATAATAAATTATGCTTATGTGACAGCACATATTTAGTATATATACAGAGTAATTGATAATTCCCTGACAAATACAAAAAATCACGACTTGAATGGTGCAAAGGATAGCAACATGCAACACACCGATAGAAAGAGAAACTCTCAAGTTTGTTTGTACATGTCACGGGCACTTAGTTTCATAGGTGGCCGCCAGGGTGCAGGTTTGTACATCACCATATCGTATGAGATTTAGTTGAGTGAAAATGGTGACGCTAGCAACAGAGAAGGCATTTCACCAAGGCAACCGTCACCAGCACATCCTATCTTGAGATGATGCAGGAATGGCTAATGTCACAGCTTCATGAACACAGCGATGACTTCATTCATCAGCAAGATGGGGCTCCACCACACTACCAGCATTTGCACAATGTTGGATTGGACGAATGGCTGCCAATGACCATGAACTGTTTCGTTGGCCACCCCGATCACCTCACCTGACGCCAAGTGATTTTTTATTATCGGGGTACATTAAGGACCAGGTCTTTCTACCTCCTCTGCCACAGTATCTACCTGAGCTGCAAAGACGAATTATCGCTGCCAACTCACAAATCGATCGTAACATGCTGCAATGAGTACTGGTGGAAATGGATTATCGGCTTGACATCTGCCACGTCACAAGAGGTGGACACATAGAGCATTTTGAGGTATGTAAAATAAACTTGGAGAGTTTCTCTTTCTATCGGCATGTCCTATGTTACCATCCATTGCACCATTCAAGTCTAGTGATTTTTTGCAATGTGTCAGGGAATTATGAATAATCCTGTACAACACAAGAGATGCATTTGTGGCCTAATGATGATGTACTAGAACTGGCATAGGTAAACAGAAAAATAAATTAACTAAATGAATATTTCAATGCAAAAAGTGTCATTTTATAGTTTAAGAAAACATTCACAGTGCTGAAATTCCAGGGTCAGAGTTCAAAGGAATCCAGCTCAAAATCTTATGACATCTGCCAGTTATACATGCTTCCTATGCAACACTCCAATTTACCATTCATGATCATTCCTCCACCTTTCATTACACACTACACAGATTCTGAAGTTGATGTAACATCAAGAGAAAATCCTACCTGACTGGATGTGTCGTGTGGGTGTAGGAACTGGAGTGGCCCCTGTTCCAGCCACTCGAGCAGCTTTTGCCTGCACTACACTGGGCTTTGTAACACGAGCTGTCCCATACTTTGCCTAGAAAGGATACAACAATGCATCATTGCTCACCCTTCTCTTCACATGACCAATCATACAAATACACTTTCTGATAGGACATGTGCTGCATCACTCATAGAATCCATATCAAGCACAGACTTAAGCTCACCTGAGACAAACAACAGACTTTTTTAGGTCTGTATGTGTCAACTCTTTAAAAAAAATCATTGCCATACCAATCACAAAACATGGTTATTATATAACTCGTGGGCAACATGTTGCCCGCAAAGACGTGACAACTTGCCACCATTTCCATATTCACAAACAACTCTGTACTTTAGCCATATAATACAATTTTTTTATACATATTCTGAATATCAACATACTACCCCAGAAGTACGCTGACTGTCAATGCTATGAATGAAGAGACACAGTTAAAAAGTACGAACGTTATATGGTCTCCAATGGCATCAGCATCATACAAAATTTCATGAGAATTAGTCAGCTGGTTCAGTAGTTGCTGGAGGGATGGTGTATCAGATACCTTTCCTTCTAAATAGGAAAAGTAAGCTAAGAAAAGCATAAACATTATTATTTAGGATTCTCTTCCTGTATAACTTCCAAGTGTACATCACACCTACTTTCATTACTGTGAACTAAACCACTTCCCTTCACTGAATTGGCAAAAGAAGGGGTGTAATATGTCCAAACAGACTCGAAACTCACCTGCTGTCTTGCAACGTTTCGTGGAGGTTTTGCAACACTATCCACATAAGCCAGTTTTGTTTGCCGGACTGGTGTTGACTTTGCTATGGACTGCTGAATGTTGGTAGTCAATGCTTTTAATTTTGCTTCCCGCTCATCCAGACACCGCTACAAATTAAGAACAAATCATATATAAAAGAACTGTAATGTAACACTACACCAAAACTCAGGAGACATACTTCTTTAGTTGTACACACATACCACTATACATAAAGGACTATGTAAGTAACCCATGCACCACCTCTCTTTGGTGGCACTAGCATTCGATCATGACTTCAGTGTAAACATCTTGTTTACATGTACCTAACATACATGGTTGCTGGGCTTGCAAAGTCGCAAGGACTCGTCTCAAAGCAATTACGGGATGGGTGTACTACGAGCTTAGATGACAGTGGCAGGAAAGAATATTAAAGGTGCAAATCACTGTGGAAAAATCACTGGGATAAGAGGCTCTTCTCATTATGATAAGACACAGTATTCTTTTCAAGAAAACATGAAATATGGATTTCTCAAAACAGTTATTTTGATTGTATAACCATTTGGAGACAAGATTCAGTTGTACAATTGCTTATATTAATTGCGTATCTCCCAATCTGAAAGTCTAAAACTACACCAATTATTATAAAAGTCCTGGATTTACTTATTATAGGCTTTGAGAAAACCTGATATTTAATTTGTCAAGAGTTAGCTATTGTAATTTATAAATGATGACATGGACAAAGTGATGTGTGATCTGTTCAAAATCTGAAAACAAAGTGTGTCATGGTTCCTTGTTGCAGAACACTTTCATTTATAAAATCCAGAATTATGAACTATAACTGGCCCTCTAGTGGTATCAGTTGCACAGTGGACAGGTCAGATATAAACCAAGAAATTCCATTGGGTCCTGCAAACTGAATTCTAGTGCCTCTGTATTCAAAGCAACTTACACCTGTTACAAGTATCTTTCTTGCTAACACCAGTGACCCAAGTGCCATAATAAATCTTACTTAGTAACATCAGACCTCCATTATGCAGGAACAGCAATAAATGGATAAAATGAGTTACAATTCCAGCCTTTTTGAAACTGGGACCCTATGACTTCAAAATCAACACCTACAACTTACCACGGTGATTTAAACTGAGCACATGGAAAATTTTTGTGGGGTGACCTCGATGGTTGCAACTAACATTCACAGAAGTGATGAACTGTGTACATGTAATACTGTAGCATATCTAAATACAAATACAAACTTTGTAAATGGATATCTTACAGACATTTATTACATATAAGTTGCACTGTAGTGTACTGGTTCACTACTCAAATGTGCCCCACATTATTCCTGAATTTTAACACCTTAAATTAGGATTGAGTTCTACATAAAACTTCATTTGTTTACAATGCTACATTACAAAATAAAATGGGACGAATACATAGGTATGAGCACATAAAATCCTCAGAGCCAAGAATTACCACTTATGAACTAAGACATCAATAAATCTGAGTATTGTTAAGCCTGAAGCTTGTGAACAGGCCAATGTCTCAAACAGCAGAAGATGCAATATGAGCTTCATCAGGTATCAACAAATCTGAGTACAAGCATGCATGAAACTGCTGAAGAGGCCAATAATTCAATGCAAAATACTAGAACAAAATTTTTGTGCTCCTAGAACCCAACTGTAAGATCACAGCTATCCAACTTGCCATATACATTTCCCTCGCTGTTTCCATGTCCTGACGCTGTTTTGTGCGGAACTCTCGCTGGCAGTGGAACTGCCAAAGTTCTCCTGTATCCTCAATAAGATATGGGTTGTGATGTTCTAGCATAAACAGCTGTTCTGGTGTGGCATGCTGCAGCACTGGCTTCAGAAGGTCATATGGCACTCCTCCTGTGTACTCTAGAGCTGAAAATAATAAGGAATGGCTCTACATTACTGTAGTTCCCTCATTCATAAAATGCTCTAAAATGAGATCATTCTGTAAGACATCAAGTTTACATTATAATTTTAAATATTTATAAAACCCTGACATGCATTTAAAAAAGATGCAAAAACTATAAGTCAGGAGAATGCTTTTTAGAGCATCCACACATATTCTCTGTATTCAAACTAAATTTTATTAATTTTAAACGGATGTTATTTGCACAGAATGAAAGTTCAAGGTCATCTACAAACATGAGAGAGTGGGTAACCTGTAAATCTCACCTAACAGAGACAAACAAGTTCAGGTAGTCTACAGTCTGGGGGTTGAAAAAGTATGAAAGCCCTGATATGCTGTCTGTCACATAATATACTTTAGATTAGAGCTCATCAAACTGAATGCACTTTCTTTTAGCAGCAACCATCAACTTTCGGAACACCAATGAAACAATGGGATAGGAGGATTTTATTCAAAATTCACCTGCTTCTTCAGTCTTATAATTCAAACACAGACATCAGTACCATTGAAAGTAACATAGTTTGTAGAATTCATTTTGAACAGAATATCATAATAGCAGATCACTTCAAACTTAACTTGTTTGGTTATTTGTTTTTTATAATGTTGTACCAACTTATGAGACCATGTACTATCAAATGAAAGAGTAAGATGACTGTAGAAAATGAATTTGAAGTATGTAAAAAGAAATGATTCTCAATTTCACTTTTTAGCCAGTTATTTTCAGTCCATTCTCTAGTCAGCTGATTCATGACTGAGATATTATGTTTAAAATATATGTGCAATAAACAACCACTTGCCTCATCCATTCCAAATTGTCTGAAACACGAAGTTCTGTTGCCCTCAACAAAATCCATGAAGATCAGGAGGAATGGAACTGAATGGGATACACCAACTTAAGCACTGAGCTGATAGCATTAATTTACTGGGCGAAAACACAAATACGATGAAAACATGGTTGGATACATTGTAAGGGACTGGCTAAAGGTGTGAGCTTTCTAAAAATTATTTAATAAAAGTAAAAGTGAGTTTAAGTAATAGCATCTATTATGAGACTACGTAATAAATATGTCACTTCAGCATAATGTGAGGCCATGCTCTGAGATATTAAATGATGATGATAATTACTCAGTATAAATTATACAGATTCAGAAAGTAGTGGTGGGAAGTTTTAATACGCTAGCAATACCACTACTATCTATACCCAAAATTTGAACTGCAGGAAAATAATAAAGAGTTCTCATACACTCTTTACATGGTCTTCCTCAGTTTGTACAGTTCATACTAGTCCTCCATAATTCCTATTCCCATCAGCCATATATCCTCCTACCTCGTAATCCCTGAAGATTTCTAACATCCATCTCAAATCTAAGCCAAGGTCACATTATTTACCAAATTAAATGTATTACTTATCCTACCGGAGATATCATATCTGTTGAAGAAAAGAAATGATGAGGTGTGGGTATCAACGGACTGAAGTAGCAGCAATGCTTTACCATAACACAAAATCTCTCTGACTTACCATCAATATTTTCCTGTAGCACCCTTACACAGATGTCATATAGTGAAGGAGCATTTGTCCAGCTTTTGCCACTTTTGACCCCTGAATACACCTTGGTTCTGAAACAAATGTAGGTAAGATGAACTACACTTGTCTGGGTATTACCATTACAATACAATATTCATGTATTTCTACAGGTTAGTATAGCAGACGCAGTAGTTTTTGGCCAGCAGAGAAGCTAGCAGAGCTGGCGGATGGACCTACTCTGTGTACTTGAGGTGGCTCGGTCAGTGTATTTGTTTTGTTTGGGCTTTCAGTTCGATAAGCTCCTCGTTCTTCCTGGAGGCAGACGAAACATTATACTATCGTACAAGTGACTCGCTCCCAGCCTTCCTCTTGAGTATTCCACCGGCCAAAAACTACTGTGACCACTATACTAGTAAAATTGGGGAATCCCAACAGACCTCCAGTGCCACAGAAGGCATCCAACCCAAATTCAACAAGTACTGAGCTTTAGCTCGTCAAATACATGGCCAGGAAATGTACTTAAGTAGGCTACAGGAATGATATTCATAATAACACATTTCAGTAATAATTCATATACATGCTAACTCACCTCTGGTTCTTGGTGGACATTACTTGGCTTAGTGCTTCTTCTTCTGTTAAGTTTTTCAATTTTCTATGTGGTGGAGAGTCCAAAAGATTATAATGTGGAAGAGGTTTGTAGTTTGGAGTAATGGCAGGCAGTGTTGTGTCTAGATCAACATCCATTTCTAGTGGTTCCAATTTCACATTTGGAGACAGCAAAGTCATCTGAAACACATATAATTACAATGTAGTTTGTTGGTTATTTAATTATGATGCATGTGATTAGTGGGTGATTATGTACTATGAACTGAAAAGCACATCAAAAGCAGTGATAACCTATTCACAGGTCCAATCTGGCATTTGCTTGGAAGGACAACCATACATTTTATCTAGATAACAGAGAAAAAGAAATTTGTATACATGACAAATGTTGAATCCAACAAGATAATTTTAATTTATATATTTTACATTAACATTCTAATACACACACGTGCACACACACACACAAACAAATAAATAGATATGTCCATATAATCACTTTATGATTCACAACTTTCTATTCCAAGATTCTACTTGCTGTAAAGAGCCTAAGGGTGGCTCATTAGGCTAAAACATGCAGTTCATAAACATCTGATTTTGTCAATAAATTGAAAAAATATTGCTTCACAAAAATATAAATATTATTTATATTTTTAAAATATGTTTACACAACAGGACACTTACATTTAACATTGCACAGCTTGCATTTTAAAGTAGAACAATACACAAAGCTGCTGTAGTCAATTTTAGACTAGAGCAGAGCATGAACCAGCTAAAGCATCAATATTCTGCCTGCACATCTGTTAACCACCAGAAGCCTTTGAAATACTGAGTGACTGCTCACACTTAAAGTAAAGCTGCCATAGGTAGGGTTGCAAAAATAACATGTCAAAATACAAGGTCCAGAAAGAAGGCAGAAGGTAAGAATATTTTATGGGTATTATTTAGATATGGAGGGTGTAGTTACTGAAAGTCTTTTCAAGACCAGTGGCCAATACAAATAACACTGGAACATTTGTCTGTAAATCAAAGGACAGGATTGGACTTGGTGATAGACCTCAGAATGCAGGAGTGAGTAGCTTGGTACTTGTAAAGTGTTTGAACATAGAATCGACAACCAGAAACTCACCGGTATCGTATGACAAGCAAAGAACTAAACCCACTCAGCCCCTTTCATTATTCAGTTTGTATCATGGGGATCTTCAAGATAGGATGCTGTAGTAGGGTAATGGTCACTTCCATGAAGACTGGAGAGGGCAAACCATTCAAAGTATATTGTGACGTGTTGCTTTGAGAGCAGCATAACAATGTCAATAAACAGTTTAGTTGTCTGTTTATTGACATTGTCGCGTCTGGCATTGTTGTAACCGTTTATAGACATTGTTGTATTTGGCATTGTTGTATTTGTTTATAACCATTGTTGCGTTAGACATTATTGTGTCTGGCATTGTTGTGTCTGTTTAATGACATTGTTGTATTCATTTATAATTGTTGCGTTTACCATTGTTGCGTTTAGCATTGTTGCATAGACATTGTTGTATTTGTGTATAAAAGCCGGTTGACAATCGGCTTTGGAGGGTTGGAAAGAGAGTGTAGTAGGTGAGAGTGTGGAAGAAACACCATGAAGAGAGGTTGGAAAGAGAGAGTGTTAGAGTGAGGTTGTATTGTGAGGAGACTGTTGGAGGTTGTATTGTGGAAGGATGTAGAAGTGAGT
>NW_019061357.1:0-11277 GCF_000696155.1 Zootermopsis nevadensis
AGCTAGTTGCTATGAGAAACTGGCAGGATGCCGGGGCCACCAACCTGGTCGCAAATACTTTGAGTGGACGTGGGGATTCCCCACTAAGTAAAGGAGAGCCCACCTAAATGTTTTACCTTGAGGAAACATCTCTCCATGACACCAGCAGCAGCAATCTCAATGTAACAAGTAGAAACAACAAAATAAAGAGAGCAATTCTACAAAAACATTTCTTTTGTATCTGACATTACGTCATTAAACAGTTTTACGAGATGAGTTTTAGTGCACGCTGATTACTGAATTGCCAGCAATTTCTGATTGAGGTCACAATGTTTATTAAGATCCCGGGACCCCTTCAACATGATGATCATATGCTGATTGAATACCCAATAACAAGATCAATAAAACGTGCAACAAACAAAGCTACGTTCTACCTCCAAGAATCATACGCAAAGGAATCTTCACTCACAGACGGCTCGAACATCTAATATTTTAACAAACATCCTGCAAAAGAGCTGTACCACTTAAAGTCCTCTCCCTTCCATTTCAGCACGGATTCTTACAGTAGTAAGAAGGTCTAGAAATAAAAGGAGGGTCAACATGATAATCATATGCTGATTGACTACCCAATAACATGATCAATAAAACGTGCAACAAACGAAGCTACGTTCTACCTCCAAGATTCAAACGCAAAGGAATCTTCACTCGCAGACAGCTCGAATACAAACATCCGGCAAAAGATCTGTACCACTTAAAGTCCTCTCCCTTCCATTTCAGCGCGGATTCTTACAGTAGAATTGAGTTCTAGAAATAAAAGGAGGGCAGACACGGATTTCGTATTGTATGCTTTTCCTTCCCGATTTCTGCCCTCTAAAAAATAAATGAGGGTTTTCGTGGGTGGAATATGGGAGCCAAAAGATGAAAGAAGAAGGGGGTTATGCAAAAACGTATTTATGAGGGAGCAGCCAAGGTGGTCCACTAATAACACCAAACAGAAATCAAAGCACTTGAGTCGAAAAAGAAAAATCCAGCAGAATAAATGAAACCAAATTTTTAATCTTTATGTAGAGCAAGTTTTGTATTTCTATTTAAAATTCTTAGGTATATGCTTATTAATTTATAAAGTTATTTTTCATACTTGTATTGCAGAATCTGGAGTTTATGTACATTGTATGAAATGCCATGTTCTACATCCTTTGGCTGAGTCCAAAGGATGATCTATGTAATGTAAATAAACTCAGCTCTAACATACCTGAATACCGCATTTCCTTACCCAAGTCAGCCAAAAATTATAAAAAACATTATTTCTTTTTCAAAAATTTCGCACCACAACCTGTCTCTAACAAACCCGGTCTCTGCTGGACTCGGTATCTTCAACACTGGCTGTGCCTCACCCAGTTTCTACCAGGCCAGCTCCTTGCAGAGACCGAGATCGAGTCCGGCAGACACCGGGTGATTTTTAAAATAATGTCCAAAGTTTCAAAAAATGCTTTAAATTGTCCAAAAAGCGCAAACAACTAAAAAAATTGAAGAATTTCAACTTCAAATCTTTTTCAAACATTTCTTTTCGAAAAATTTTCGTTTTCTGCGCTTTTTAGACAATTTAAGCATCCTATCGCGCTACGTGCCCAGCCCATCACACACACACACGCACAAGGTGGTTGACTCTCCTCGATTTGCTGCACCAAGAGTGGAGCGAGGTTCCAGCCGCCCGCACCCACGCACGTCTCTCCCCACCCGTTGGACGTGTGCGAGAAAGAGGCACTCGCAGGAGCTGATTTTGATATGAGAACAGTCGCACGCGAAAGAGTCGAGCGTCGGAAGTCGAGGCGCTACACAGAGATGCCGGCCTGCCTAATCACCTTGGTCACTTTGGTAAGTCACAACTGCAATTCGCCATAGAGCCCAGGGCTGCGTGGCTTCTGTGAACCTCGAACACGCGTAACATCAGCCGTACTGCTCCGGAGTCTCGTGACCTAACGCACCCACCAGAGACAGTTTTGCAAGTGTTGCAATCATAAGGCAGATTTTATAAGACGAGAACTTTGAAATGCCGTACTACGAAGCAGAGCTGATAATTTTCACTATTCTTGGCTGAGAGGGATGGGCGTAGAGGGTGAGGATTTGAGGTTTAACGCACAATTCAATTTGCTATTTTAATATCGAATAAAATTAATGCAGTTGAAACAGGTAATTGCAATGTCAAGCAGGAGATGTTTACCAAAGCGGTCCAGCGAGGCTGCTTCAAGGCAGAATCAGGCCACAGTAATGTAGCTGTTGCATAAATATCTTCGAAGCAAAAGGAAATTTAATTATAAGAATGTATTTTTAAGCAGCTGGTAAACTTTGGAGACGACGGTGGCTGTTCAGATACTGGACCAGTAGAACTCGTGAACAATCGCGTTACGACCTTTAAAAAAAAAAAAAAAAGAAGAACTGGAAAACACGTGTGCTATCTCGGTATTTTCCTGAAGGTACTGAGTAAAGCCACGAAAACTCTCCGACAGAACAGCCGGTCTCCGGACCGAGATCTGAACCCGGGTACTCCGAAATACGAAGCTGGAAGCACACTGCACTCAAGGGCTTTCCTAAACGATCAAGTACGTTCCTTACGCATCCATTGTCACCAGCTGATAAGGTCAGTTCAAGTAACTGCTTTCCGACTTATCTCTCGAAATATAGTTACTGCCTGAAATGCATCGCGAATTCGACGTATTTATAAATCGGGTCATTCAATGTCGCTAATCCCACTGTTCCCTTACAAGTTAGTGGTATCGCCGAAGAATGAGTTTGTGGTAGCCTCCTACTAAATTTCGTCAAAATATGTCCGCCGGTTCTCAAGTTGAAAACTTTTCTGGGTTAATCTTTAATGCGATGCAAAATTTGGTCTCTCGCAACACAGACTGAGGTTGAGGCAAAGCATTCTCTGTTTAACTGTTCAGCCCTGAAGAAGGAGACAGTATGTTTCTCCGAAACATTCGGCTTACAAATTGACATCTTCACCGCCGCGACAGCCTCAAATCCTATTAAAGCGAAGACTCTGACGAAAACGAACCACTTGCTTGCTTTCTGATGCAGATTAGCAACGCCGAGTGGGCGAACGCGAGGCGATGCACTTCAAATGGGCATCACGTCCAGTACTCACTTGACTTGAACACCCCTTCGAGTCCACTACCCGCCACCTAACAGTTTCCTTCTGCGTCGTTAGAACTACGTATTAGGAGACATGACGGGAAACAATTGCATTAGCAATTTCGTTGCAACTAAAACTCGCTATTCGCAGGGTTTAAGGTGAACCTGGCTTTCTTCTGCGCTGCTGAGCCCCGCGGCTCAGAAGTCCCTGCTGCCTCCACCATCAGGGCAATGAGGATACGTTTCACTTTGAGCCAGGAAGCCGTGTTGCTGCCTTGGACTCGTCTAAATTGTGTGCAAGGCGAACTCAACTCCCACCGCTTTTGAAAGGCAGAGCAGTGGGAGGTGACGCGAGAAGAACTTGATTCTTATTAACAGCTCAAAAGGCTACATCCGGTATATTTTAGGTGGTGGTGCTACAGACTTCTGTCCGGAATGGATGAACTTGTGGGTGTCGCCATGGCTAGCAATTCTAGGTTTTAAAAATTGGGATCGGTTTGCGTTGTTTATTTCAGGTGCTGATTGGATTTGCAAATCCGTATCAGTTCGCGATATAACGATAAATCCGGTACAGCGAAAGAGGAACGCGAGCCTATTACGAAATTCTGGACTGGGCACAAACAGAAGGAGCACTAACAAATTTGAACGAGAAATTATAGAGCATTACTCAGTACGAGGAGCCGAAATAATAGAAAGAAACTTGTTCGTAATCGTAAAATTATTACATGAAATTACTGTTGGCAAACAATTCAGCCCGTTTTTGTACCGGTGAAATGGAGGGAGGCGGCAGCAGACCGACCGCCCCCAACCAAATTACGTTCCTTGTCGCCTGTCAACCAAGACGCAGACGCAGAGAGAGAGAGCGAGGCACAGCCGACGATGGCACCGCCAAAGTTCCTGCCGCAGAACGAAAGTTTCCTTCAGATACGAGATTATTCTCGCAGCGCGTCTACGCGGCAGCCCTTGTTGTCGGGAAACTTTCTTTTCGTACAAGTTTCTGGACATTTGTGACATCGGCAGAGTCGAAAATAACTTCGTGTTCATGTGCGTGGAAGTGTTTCTGGGATACCGAAATTTACATATAATTTTCGCACGGCTGACAAGTTCGTATGAAAAAGCCGCGTGTTCCTGAAACACCAGGTAATCAGACAGTTCGATCAATGACCACGGAACGTGTCTGCGGCTTGGGCTCACGATATTAATTGGTCTTTAGAAACTAATTGATTTGGTGATAAACAAATTTCTGCATCACAATCGATACTATTACAGTGCCTTGACTATTGTGGAAGTTCCACAACTGCCCTGTAAGAGACTCGAAATGGGAATATTTTACGCGGCAGTTCAAAACATAATTAAAACACGGCGCTGTGCTGTTCAACGACTGAAGGACCCCGAATAATGATGTAATGGTGAGGTCACCGGCACTGTCGACTCTTCTGAGGAAACCGCTGTGATCGGTGGTAACGGCGACCTCTGGTGCCATGCAAGGCAGGATGTGCGGGTCACCGGGCGTCTTCGTGCTGCTGTGCTACAGTGCGGTGAGTTGGGCCGAGGCCTTTCAGATCCTTTATTCATTAGCCTGAGAAAGTCAGCCTGAACGGGGTATAACAGGCGTTTCGCCTCCTTCAAAGCCACGAGCCAGATAAGCGAAAACGTTTACCTCAGCTCAGACCACGAAACGTCGGATGAACGACGAATAATTTAATAAGATGTGGTTTGAAGGACACGTGGCCCAATACGGCACTACAACGGCGACTCAGAAAAACAAAGTCTCCGGGCCTCCCGAAAAAGAAATAAGCACTCGACTGCGAATTTTATGCTGAGGGCTTCGACTCGCTGCTTGTAGCAATGTAAAAACAAAAATGACAAGGAATAATTTTTCTGTCGCAATGAAAATCTTTCGCACGAGACGCTCAGGAGAGGTCGTAGTGGCAAACGTCTGTCCGACGAACTGCCAACTGATAACGGACTAGAAGAAAAGGCAATGCATGGACGCTCCCACATCACCACATAAGATTTTTGAATTAAAGGTGTGTCTTGTCTCGTGCTTTACGTAATGTGACGTGATTATTAACCTTTTAAGTTCAGTTCCCGACTAACGACTGAGAGCTGTAGTAAAATATAATTTATATAACTGCATAAGAATTATGATCTGTTCCTGTTTCAATGCTAAATGTTTATAATCACTCGCAGTGCCACAAGGTCCAATACGCCGCCACAGGCAACGAAGACAGACTCCTCCGAAATTGCACTTCATATTTTCTGGACAGGCCCGGCCCCCCTTTAAACACAATCAGCAGTTAATGGAGTCCGGAACTGTACAAAGTTGATCCAAAACTGGCCCACTGACTGTTCACTCAGGTACAATTTTCTAATAACATGACATCTCGATCAGCTCATTCTCTGTTATTTACGTGTAAACAGACGGGAGGCATTTTGTTCACCCCTCAGTTTGTCAACAACTGGGTCCAAAGGTGGACGAGGCTGAGCTAACCTTCCCCGTCGTCCGGGTGTTGCAACGCGGTGCTCCAGTTGCGTGCCGGGACCCTTTGCTTCGTGTAGCTGCAAAGGGCCCGAGGGCGTGAAACTCGGCGACCTCATAAGCATTTTGTTCCAAATTACACTTCGATACTACCGGAGGTGACTTACAACACACGAAGTCAATATTTCTTCTGTCTGTTGCGAAACTGTACTCTGCCTCTCCGCCTTATAATCAACGACAGTTAATTACACTGAACGCATGACGGCGGGATCGCGTCCGTCCGTCGACGTGTTTCACCCCCGAAACTACTAAACGCAATTCAGTTTCACGCACGCGCAAAAACGCATCGACGCAGCAAAATTCTCGCGCTCAAACCCACGTCACCGACGTCGTCACAATCATCGAGTCAGCAAGTTTGAAAGTAGACGCAAATTTTCTCTCAAGTCTTTGTCCTTTTAACCAAGTTAGCCTGATTCGCCTTCCAGCTACAGACTGTGAAATCATATTCCGGGAATGAATTGTAATTGTGTTTCAAGCAGCGTTCGGCTAAGTCAGATGGGACGCTTTGTAAGTTGAGGCCATTCCGGGCCCGTGTGGTGTGCATTATAACGTGATTATCGTCTTCAAAAGTTCCGGGGCCTCGTACCGCACCATTTCAATTCCAGGACGTCTGTAAGGCTATGAACGTAAAAGAACGTCTCGCGGTGTGTGGATCGGGCATTATGGAACAACCGTCCTGTCCCGCTGGAGGAAGAGAGCAGTCGCTCAAATCTCTTTTCTAGCCGACCTTCCGAACGTGAAGCGAAATGCTACTCGAACCTTGACCCGTTGGGAAGTTACGAAATGACATGGGAAGTTAACGGTGACCTCCTGGAGGCAAGGCTGCACGCAACACACGCGAACCGTCCCAGTCTAGAGCCGGACCACGACAAAAACACGATGAAAACAATGGACGAAGGCGAAGCTGAATTCAGGGCACGTGACGTGGTTGGAAATTTTAGACAGTCTCGTGACTTCTGTTACTCAAACAAAGCAAATTTCCGTAGAACTTCCCAGGAAGGCGGCGGAGGATTTCGCTTGCACTGAACTCGTTCGGCGGTGAGTGTACTCGGTCTTCCGACTGCCAGGACAGTCACGTGCGTTCGCGCTTTGGCTTATTTATTCAATTTGAAGTTCTCACGGCGATGAAGCTGTCAGCATTTGTCTTGTGGGGTACACACCGAGATTTCGGATGAACGTACCGCCTGGGCCCTAGCTCAGTTCTGTAGCAGTGGGAGGAATGCGGAAACTGTGGTGTGGATGAAATACAACGGCTACTCCGAGTGAAAGCACTCACAAAGTTCTCATTTGTGCTTTTTGCGAAGTCTGCATGCTGTCCACGTCAGAAAGTCGACTGCTCGCCGGCAACGCGGCCGGGATCAAATATTTTCACTTGGCGTTGTATGCAGAGCACGGCTCGCAGTTGCGACGTTTCAGAGGTAGTTGCAGCCTCCCTTCGGGTTCTTGTCTGTTGCGCCTTGCAAAATGCTAAGGTGAGCAGATCATGTGACGTAACACAGAGAAAGAAGGCGGCGGCTGGGCGTGGAGTTCCCAGAGGGCAGTTGCCTTCAAACTGGACACGACCAGGTTCCCAACCAGCGGTCCGCATGCCAAGCACATTTTCCCCCCAACAGTCAACCACCAGAGTAAGCAACTGTTCGTGTCACTGATGGTCAAATCAAGAACTAGGACGGGTCGTAGTGATGAACACTCGCATCTGCCTTTAACACAGGCCAAATGAACTTGTGTTTGTGCTGAATGATGGGAGGAAATAATTTTCGGTCGAAAAGTGAGTCGATTAGCCGTGGCAAACAAATTTTAAAAACTGCATTTCATACTGACGATGTAGCCATCGAGTTACTGTCATAGAGTTTTTCTTGAGAAGCAACAAACCTAAAAAGTCGCGATGCATCCTAGAAAAATGTTTCTCGTCCACACACACGCCCACTGTCGATCTGCGTCATTACATCCTCGCGCCTTAGACTTGCACTTTTCTCGATGTCGTGTCGCCAGACAATCGTCGCCTGGCCATATAAAGGCAGACGTCATTTCTGCGGTCCGCTCGCTTCCTTATACAACAAATCAGCCATCAGGACAGGAAGTGTTTTCAGGGCACAGAAGTCGTTTGGTTGGACATCGCCTCAAATTTTCGCCTTGTGCCCCTGGGACAGGGTAAAACGCATTACTGGCTCGCAATGTTATTTTACAACAAAATGCGCATTCTTACAACTGTAAATTTCAGGATTTCGTATTCAGTGAACTGAAATTCCTAACACGTGGCGGAAAAGCTTCCTTCTTTGGTCGGTGTGCACTCGGTTTTCATGTAGCTCGCCTTCTTGCGACGCCAGTTAAAGCAAACTGAATAAGCCACTGTCACGTCTGAGGAACGCAAGAAACGGGAGGCGACAGACTGGCAGGATCCAGGAACAATCATAACATCTGACAATCGCGGCTTAGAAAAATCTATGACGTAAGTTCAGTTGAGGGAAAGTGCATCTACCGTTAGGGTCACGAAACAGACTCAAGGCAATCCGGTGTGGGTGGAAGACGCCACAGTGACGTGGCCGACCTAACCTTCCTCTTCGCTCACGCGTGAGCCGAGACTGAGAAATTGGTCCAATAGGAACCTGTGACGTCATGAAGCCAGGGCCCAACGCGTGTCTTTCAGTTGGGCCCCATGAGAAGCCGACTGTCATCTTTAAAAGAACCCTAATGACCATTTTCGTGTTGATAAGAGCCAGTCGCTGGTCTCCGACCTAAGTGAGCTGAATTCAGAACACATTTAAGACCCGTTTTAATATTATCCTGCAATTACAAGCTGTATCTTCCGTTCTGGTTTCCCGGCTAACACTTTGAATGAATTTCTCAACAAGACAGAGAACTCGGCTCTTGCCACAAAAAACCTTAATTACTGGGTCAGAACAAACATTTCCATTTCCAAGTTTTTTCTCGTTTGTCTGGTGAAAGTCGTAATGCCACGAGCCGTGTTACAGTTCCATTGCATGCGAGGGGAACGACCCCTTGCAGTCAGGGTCGGGCCACGATGGTGTCGCCCTACGCTGACGTCAGCCGTGCATGTAGCACGCACGGAGGAGACGTTTAATGACGATCTTTACACACACATGTTACATGATCCCTGGTTCAAACCTCGGCTGAGGATTTTTGTGGTTTTTCTCAGTCCCTCCAGGCACATGCCGGGATAGTACGACGACCGCTTTCCTCCCACATCCCTTCCAATTCATTATTCACTCTATTCGCTATACAGTCTGGCGCCGTTAAATAACTACAAGCATTCGAGCGTCCATAAGCAGACTTGAAACGAAGTCCGCTAAATCAAAATCTGGATAGCTCAGGGGCTCGAAGAGCGTGAGAAAATAAAATTGTGTAGTGTCAGTGGTTTTACACGTGAGGCTGTGGCTTTAACTTCCACGTATCTAGCAATTATTTCGTAATAATAATTATGTTTCTGCGGTGAATCCATCAGCACAACATTGTCTCATAAAATTGTTTTCGCAAACATTAATGTCGAAACGGGCTGCTGCTGTTCACCCAGCAAATTAGAAGTTCTTACCTTCGCTCTCTCCGACTCCTCGAGGGCAATTACTGCGATGTTGCGAGACGCCAATCCGTGGGCCGCGGTTGTTTGATCTGAAGCAGAGAATAAAGAGGTCTTCAGAACGAGCCCCACCTTTAAAATGGTAAAAGCAAATGCCTCTCACCCCTGTTTAGTGCCGAGGTCTCTCCCCCCCAAGTGCCTACATGGCGTGTAGCGGGACAGCTTTACTTTTTCCTTTTATTTTGATAACGATGGTTTTCCATTCCCTGCCCCCCCCCCCAATCGTTATCTGAAGAATGGTTGTCGTTGCCACTTCCAGCCCACGCTGCCTTCATCGTCCGTCAACTCAACAGCTCCAGGAAACATCAGGACAAAGACGTGCAACGTCGTTTGCTTAGGGCAGGGGCAAACAATGTCAAGTTCTCAGGCCCTCGTCTTCATTGTATGTTAATTCTTCATCAGAGGCGGCGGGCACAGCTCGAGCGAGCGAGCGAGAAGTACGTTATGACGTGAAGACAACTTAACCTTGCAGATGACAGTGAGTGGGCGTGTCATTAACATAAACATTCGATCGACTAAATTGTAACCGGAAACGGAGTGGTCCGGATTTGATTTACTTTACTATCCTGAGGTGCTGAGGAAAGGCACGAACAGATCTGTCAATAAAATGTCTCCTGCCTGGATTCGAACACACTACTTCCTGAATGCGGGTTCAAGCACCTTATAGTTGTTCCGACGTCCTGGATAACATGACCCCCCACCCCTCGCAATCCGATCGGGAGTCCCGGGTTGAAACGAAGCCTTGTGTTCCAGGTGGCAGTCGCTGGCGTGACGTCAGCCAAAGTGGCGGGATCTGGCGGCATGGGAGGCTGGAACACCGCTCCGAACACGCAGTACCACATACAGACCGACGAGGGACCAGAGCGGTACTTCCGCTACCAGACGATAAGTGGGCAATATCGGAAGGAAAAGCGACTTCAAGACGGCACTGTCGTCGGGACCTACGGATGGGTGGACCCGAACGGTTTCCTGAGGCTCCGGGACTACGTGGCCGACAACGCGGGTTACAGAGTCGTCCGTACGAAGATGATGTTCGTCGGGAAGGACAGCGGCGTGGAGAAGAACAATCAAGTCGTGACGACGACGACACCGGCGCCTCCGCCATCTTATCCCGACATTTCCTCCAACTACCTGCAGTACCCCTCATCCACTGCAGCAAAAGATCTTTCCAGCGGCAACGCGAACCCGTACGTGCTAGGAGGGAACGCACAGTACCCCCTGGTGTCGGCCAACAGGCGAACGTACGACGTGCCGAACTACGCCTCTGCTTCCAGTAACGTGCCGACGTATGATGGGATCTCGGCGACCCACAACGGCTTCAGATATTATCTGCCACGCCAGTACCATGAAGAGGAAAACAGTGGAGCCGAGAGCAGGGCGGGCAGCTTCGGCTACATTGACCCATTTGGTATCAGGAGAGTCATATATTACAATACAGCACCAGGAACTGGGTTCGTGCACAGGAAGAACAACAGATACGTGGGCTTCAACGCAACGCCATACGATCCTCGATACTGAGAAATGAGGGCACTGCGCTTCGGTGTTCTTTCAAACCTCGGTCTGCACTGACCCTCCGACACACGCGATGCTAGGTTGCGGAATTAAACTTATCTTTTTCAAATTGAGGCCCTTCTGCTATACTGTCGTCCGCCACAGTTTCCCACCTAACCTAAGAGACAGATGACGTATCAATTTTCTTCGGAATATTTTTCAACCTGATGCTTATACGACGATATAAAGACGCGTTTACACGGTAATTATCGTGCCGACTTCTTACCGAGATCTAAATTTATCCGGAGATTACAAACGAACAATCTCGGTCTTGCGGTTCATTGTCTATTTCCGTGCAACGGGGCGGGGGGGGGGGGGGGGGGAGGGCGCGTTCCTCCTGTCCGCTCACACAGCGTCTTAAGCACTTTGAGTCACAATAGGACAGACATAGGCCGCAGACTTGAAAGGAAGTCCGCTAAATCAAAATGTGGATAGCTCAGGGGCTCGAAGGGCGTGAGAAAATAAAATTGTGTAGTGT
>NW_019061360.1:0-33916 GCF_000696155.1 Zootermopsis nevadensis
ACACTTTGAACTGGTAAACCAGCATATTTCATTAACATCTATCGTGCTAGCGGTATTGAAACCTACAAGATCTAATATTCGGGAATCCTGAAATTCATAACGTTAACTCGAAGGGTCTGATACACGTTTAACTGCGAGATGTTTCTCTGTCAGAAGAATCATATCTATCTGCTGCCACACAGTAGGCTATAGCATGCCTATAATCGCATTTATTCTGAGAATGGAACTTCAACTTAAACCCGAGAGGTAGTTTCTCAATAGTTCAGTATCTATAGATGCTACTTTGGATGTCTTCATCCTCAGATACAGGGCTACGGTCTATTCAGAGTTTTAATTAGGTCTCATCAGAAGTTGCGTCTCCATCTCTTCACATGACGAGCGTTGTCTGTAGTACAAGTTTCTTCACATTATTACGTAAGCCACTAAGCTTCAAATTAGATGCTCAGCACGTTGATATATTTGGTTCTTAGACTTTAACGACGCTTTCAAGAACATAAGTTAAACAGAATAGAATAAATAGATCTAAGAGACAAACTAGGGATGTAAACATGGAAAAGAATCTTGGAGGATAATTTCTTGATTCGTTGGTTACGTATCAAATTTTAAAGTAATGCCCTGCAACTTATCGTTATTTAAAGTTGTTTTGCGAAAGTAAAATACCGCTAATGTTTAAGTAAGGAAAGACTTTGTCATTTGTACGAAAACAACGTAATTCATTATACGACGACTGAAGTCTTTAAACAGAATAATGTTTCGTATTTAGAATATTTACCAGTTTCACAATGCTAGTGTGATTGCGTACGGACTTCTATTCACTACTGCAGAATGTAATCAAGGATTATATTCACCGTGCTATATTAATTCTCATAGTACTAGATATTCAAATCAGTCCGTTCTATGAAGATTGTTAGGAACGGCCATTTTGCGATACAGCTCTCTAATCCCTTGTACAATAGTGGATTGGCTCAAGTGGATGCCAGTTTTAATCCATTTTCAACATTATTTAAGCGCCTAGTGTCGTCTTTGTGTCTGTCGTCCAGTCACTAGAAAGCGGTTTTTTTTTTGGGGGGGGGGGATTTTCGTTTGAAAATCAGTAAAAATGCTAGCTAGCACATGCCGGAAATGGTATGGACAAAAGTGTTGGTGAAAACGTTCGCTGTACGTTAAGAGGGGTAGAGTCTGCTTCATTTTATGTTGAACGATAAAACAGCTTGAAACGTTATGCACCCAATAAAGCCATTTTTCAGAATTACAATCCTTGAAAACTCTACTGCTGTCCGTGCTATCCTTCCCATTCCTGTAGTTTTATGAATCGTAAATAGAACATTCTGGAAAGGTTCAGGTAAGGACGGCAGATTCCCGCAGTACGTGATGTAGATTCTCAGCGAAAATGCCTCAGTTGACATGGCAACTCCATTCCTTATACGACTCACTTGTGTGAAATAAAGGCCCACTAAGGGCATACTATTATGACAGCCTAATACGATACACTGACGCCTTCATGCCTGGCAGGTTCATCCATTTTAGAGGACAATCAGTCAAGTCGACCCAGGTTTCGTCTCAAAGTACCTTTGCTGAGGTGAGTATTTAGATTAATATTAGCAAGGTTAGTCACTGATAAGCGTTCTATGTACGTGTATCAAATAGCGGCACGAGAGAAAGGCAACGTCTGTCCATCCGTCAGCGTGTTTCGTCTCCGAAACTAAACTGAAACGAATTTCGATTATTTGGTATTGATGATCTGCATAATCATTTATCGAATTAATTTTACTTTGGTTTGTTCAATTGGACGTAGCTCTTAGTTTACATAAAGACCAAGGGGTGTATAAAATATTGGTTGATACCTTGAATCGAAGAACTCAGGGGAAGAATAATTTATGAATATCTAGTGTGATGTGTGATCAGCTTTACAATAGATTTTATCTGTAACAAAGGAACAACAAGACCAATGCGATATGCAGATCCCTAAGAAGGAATTTGGAAAACATTTTTGTTTTCAGTATAAGTGAGCTATGTTTACACACCTGTTATTTTCCACCATTGACCTCTGAATAAAATATATTTAATTGGTTAGTAATTTTGTACGTATAACTACAAGATAAATAAATGTATAGGCTTAAAAATGTTAAGTGAACATCTTCGTGGAAAGAGAACACACCAAAGAACGAAAAAGGGTTTGGAAGGTATTATTAAAATACCTCTTGGCAGATTGAGGAGTAGATGGAAAGATAATTTCAAAACTAATTCTAGAGAAAATGGTTGTAAGAGTGTGGATCGGATCCATCTGACTCATGACATCGTCCGGTAGCGTGTTATTGTGAACACTGTATGGATCGTAGGGCCCCGTAAAAGGCAAAGGGATTTGTTGATCAGCTTCTGGGTATACGAGCCACGGCCGCCATGCCCATGTTATTAATGGTAAGTAATTAAAAACTTGGAATAGCCTTTCTGATGTTCGTGAGAGTCCGCTAATATTTTCAAAAGTTGTGCCTATTTTTCATAGTTTGAGACGGAAAATGGGATAAAAGATCCTTTTTTCCGAAAAAAGGAAACCAACAAACTTTCTCGAATGTTTTTTTTTATTTCTGCGTTTTCTGTTTCCCAGACGAACTTCGATAATTTGCAAATGTTTTCTTTCGTGCATATTTCTTACTTCCTTCTTATGCCTGTGTCCGGCAGTTGTTCAAAGTCCAAACTAATATAGCACAAACGACATTTCGTATTTCTGATTTTGGGTTTAGTGCAAGATATCTGAACCAGGAAGTGCTTTGTGTGTAGCTCTCAGGACAAAGTGTTTGGGGAGGTTTCTAATCTCAAAGAATCTGTATTGTGAATGGCTGTCTCGGACTTTGTAAATGAAGCTTCTAATATTTTCAGAACCCACCTAATTCTTTCGCTCTTCACAAGTCTTTATTAATTTAACAAGAAAATCTTTATTACACCTTTCCATCCAGGAAGCTGGAGAAAGTTAATTAATGAAGAGCTTAATAATTTAAACTCTTTTACAAACATTAGGACAATTAAACAAGGAAAAGTAGATGAACAGCACATGCAGCATTCAAAGGGGAAATAAACGATTACGAAGTCGCAATTGAAGAAGCTTATATTCAGAACAATGTTTAAATGGGAGGAATACATTACAATGTATTTTTAAGAAACAGAATGTGAACGCATGTGGTGTGAAACTAGCACGGGATAAAGTAAACTGACGATCTCCTTAAACGCTGTTATAAAGCTTGAGGTTCAACAAAGCAAGAAATTTCGTAACCAGCTGAGAAATTTTAACTTGTGAAGGAAGGTCATATTAGATACGTCGCCAGCCATTTATCTAATGCTTGCACACTTTCGCTCTACGAAGAACGCTAATTTCTGAAGACTGAAATATTTACCTTTGTTCCTATACGTAAGTATAACAACTTTTACCTTATTTCATTTCAGCAAAGCTCATGGAGAACCCTGTAGTCCACTCCACACATTATATTCAGTTGTATTATTCGGTAGTACATTTTTATATATCTTGTAATAAGCACTTATTAGGGTACGGAAGAAAGTTAATGCACTACAGCAATGTCCGCTTTACTTACCGACAACGTCTTGAAGCGTGGCCGATTCGCTGCAGCTGATGAAATGAGGGTAGAAGGCCACCATCATGAGACCACCGTTCTCAGCCTGCACAGATTCCAAATAGCAGAAATAGATTTCGTTTACGTGGTACAGGCTGCAGTCATCTTAAGGGGCTTGGGGGATTGTGACCATTTTAAATCCATGTCAATCACACTCGTCGCCTGTCTGCTGATTCTGCCAAGGTCGGCTCCTTCTCTCACTTACCGTGCAGATAAAGCCCTTCAGATTGAAGACTTCTAACAGGTGATCCCAAAGAACGGAAAATATATGTGAAGTGGTATTTACAGTAACTGAATTTAATTCGTTTATAATCATGCGTCAATAGTAATTAACGCAGGAACAGTTAGAAAGATTAGTATCCATAATTAATCTAATTACATCAGATTTTATTATTCCATCATTAAACTCAGTTCAAACGAGGCAGGTCCTTCTGATCACACACAAATAATGCAATATCAAAGGTACGAAAATAAATATAAAAATACAATGTGTATAATTATTCTTCAGGGCTCTATCCTTCGTCCAAATGATTTTATTTATTGAACCATAACATTTCGGGAAGTGGTCTTATTTCCGTTTTCAGGTGTCCGAAGAAAATTATTCTTTTAGGGCCCTTAGAAGGGCCAGATAGTCTCAACTTTGGACATCTAGCTGGCGACATGAAGGCGGAAATATAGACTATTTCCGAAATGACGTTTTAGACTTGTATTTGAGAAATATATAATTTGAATCTCGGCCGAGACACCGGGTATGGATCATGAAACATGTTACAACTTCCACCTTTTATATCCTTATCTACCAACTGTCGCAATATTTATCATATTTTATTCCACCTGATAATACAAGCACATTCCGTGACCATAAGCTAATATCTACAGAGTGGGCGAGTGGGTTTCTACACAGATACACTTTTGTAGTATATCGAATTCGAGTAAAGATAAAGCTAACGTAACACAGCATTAGTGGCAATGTAGTTTAGATTACTTCTCGTTCAAATTACTGTCGAACATGGGACCTTATTCCAATATGTATTGTTCAGCCATGGCTTCCATCAAGGGATGATTGTATCAATTAATTTTCGTTAACTGGATTCAATTTAATTTAATTTAAATACCTAGTAATGTTTCAAAATCCTTCTCATGTCTTAACATGTATTTCGTATTATGCGACCAAAGGCACTCAAATTACATTAATGAACTTAAATAACACATATGACGGAAGACGTAACAAATTATAATGTCTGACTGGGTCGACTGATAAACTACACAAAGTTGCAGCGTGATGACTCAGCTTCTGCGTAAAATAATTATACCCCGAAGAAGCTTGCAGCTACATCACTGCATGGTCACAACTCCGAAGCTTACAATGTCAAAGCACGTTCCTGTCTTAGAACGACGAATGGAACAAAACCTACATTTCTTACGGTTAAAATCTTTTTTTAAGTTAAGGAAAGAAATTAGGAAAGAAATCCCGTGCATGGCCCGAATTTCTTGGGGAAGTGTAAATTGTAACACTTACCAATAATCTGAGGACGTGGTCAGGCACATTACGGGAACTGTTGCAAAGCGCATGCGCAGAGGAATGAGAGAAGATAACGGGGGCCCGACTCATCCGCAGAGCATCTAGCATTGTTGGTACTGACACGTGGGACAGATCCACCATCATGCCCAGTCGATTCATCTCCCGTACCACTAGCTGCAAGCAATCAGCAAGGAACTTATCACGACTCAGTCCCACACCGCAAACAGCATATTCTCTTACACAAACACTAACTCACAAAGGAAAAGCAGGTGGACTGATAGGACTTTGGTACAGTAACGAACGTATAGTACATCCAATAAAATTCAACTAACTACGTTGCATGAGTTGGTAGACTGCATGAATATACGACGAAGTCTATATTTTCAGCTAGTCGAGGAATTACCAGTTTTCCAGAAACGGGAACTTTTATTATTTTGTTCACAGTGTCCGCCATTGCACCACATTCGAAGGCAGTTTAATATAGTCTACGCATTTAAACCCTACGTCTCTATAGAAATTCTATTTCTTTCTGCCTTCCCTAGTGATTTTCCGATAATTTTTTTTTATACTTTTCTCTCAATTTCCCCCATGTGTGCTACATATTCAGTAGTATCTTCCGTGATTTAATTGTTTAACACTATTACAAGAATGTTGAAAAGTATGGGGCTCTACACTGTACAATTTCCTCTACTTCTTTGTTTCGTCACCTGTATCAGCTTTAAACATCTCGTGTGGAACTTATAAGGACTACGTAAAAACTTCCTTTATACACTAGAATTCATACGATTGACTTAATTATTACTGTCATTATATTTAAATTGTTACAATCGTTCGAAATTTAAAATTGTATAAACGAAGAGCATTATTAATACACACATGTTAATCCTAACGGGGCACGGATTAAAATTTTAAATGATAAATAATACAAAATCTAATTACTTATGAAGAATTGAAATCTAGCGACGAATGTGAATTATGGTAGATGACATGGAAATTAAATTCGGAGACTTACTGGCTCAATTAATTAGCAGACGCCAGCAACGTGTCGTTTGCATCATATATAACTGGCATGTCTGTGGTTGATTTCAACTGTAACAGGCGAAATCTGTTCTAATGATTCTCATTCACAGAAACTGCCAACTATACAGTAAATTATACAGGGACTAGTTATTATTTTACACTTCCCAATAGCGCATAAGTGTTTGAAGGACTGTTTGTTAAAATCCCTTAAGAGACATAATTTAAACCTATCCTATTTCTTGGTAGGTTATCTGAATTATAACATTGTAAATATAAGTTATTATATGTGTAATGTTTTACCACGAGAATACTATAGAACACTTGCTTAACTTTTCCCCCCTTATATGAGGCCCACTTTGAATATGTTCGATACCAAACTTTCGATCCTACAGAACTAAATTCACTGAACGTGTCTACGCAAGTATCTAGGTCCTTAGAGTATTATACGACATGCAGTTATAGAACAGGGGTGGACACTATGCCGAAAAGAGGGACATCTTTAAAAAAAACATCATTACAAACTTCAATATTCAACTGATCTGCTAGCCCTTTCTACTCGTTCTGCCAGTTTCTATATTGTTGAGGGTTATATTTCTTAGAAAAGCATTTTGTTTCTTCTCTCCTCCCTAAGACATAGGTTTCTGTGATACTTCTAGCCGAACGTCTTGACATTCAGTAATCGTCGAGGCATACTCTAGAACAGTGGTATTCAACCTTTTTTGTTCGCGTACCCCCAGATTTCTCTTAAACTTTGTACCCCCAAAGTTGTTGATGTATAATTCGTTATACATAGTATATAATCTACATCTAAAATAAATTAAATAAATTACATTACTGATTACTCAGTGTTTATCATAAAATAATATATATATTTTTTTTTAAAATTTTACTTACCTCCTAAGACGTTGAATACCACTGCTCTAGAATCCCAGTGAAGAGAATCGTTTCGAAATAAATAAAAGACGCAGATTTCAAAAAACTATGTACCGTTGTATTTGCAAATGAAAAATGAGATCTTGTTGGTCCAGTGGTATAGTTTTCTGTGACACCAATAAAGCATACTTTCTCTTCTCCTTGCCACAAAATGTTCTCTTTCTCCTTCATTTTTATTATACCTACGAGTTGTACTGGTGCACATGTGAACCCGCTGGGTCACTAATGGATTTACTGTATGTAGCGAGGTTTTACATCACTCGAAGTCCCTAGGGTGACGACGATCTTGAGGAACATTATTCTTCTTGCCCCACACACAAAGAAAGTCTTTCAGTGGATGGCGCTGTACAAATATCTCACATCCAGCAGATTAATGTAGCAGTAACACTTTAGAGATGCATTCGGGACGTACCAGGGTCGTATCTCAGCAATTGTGAATGACTTGTTGGTATACGATTTGAAGCTTTCGCGGCGACTAAAATCAATGTCGGGCCACAACTTTGTGTGCAGTTTGAACTACATTTGAGTTGATATGGACTACTTATCAGAAAAGCGAGTGCAGTACAGTTTATTTTACAAAAGAACTGTGACATGCGAAGATATTATATTTAAATACGGAGTCAGCTGATTGCTTCATGTGACAGTAGTTTAATCTTTGTTACGCTTTATCCACTATGGCAGATGATATTATGCAACGAATCTGTAACTACACCAGCAAAGGTGACATGGGTGATGCAATGAGGACAATGGGGAAGTCTACTGATTCGGAAAACACTATTTGTTCTGGATGAATGAAAAACCCGTCACCCATGCAGGAACCTAATTCGAAACCTATCACAGATTAGGTGCCTTAAATGTCACTGGACTATCAGTTCATAATCATCAGTCCATTCTTATTCAAGCATTTTTAATAGATGACTTTAATAATGATTCTACAAAAGTTGAGAACACAATGAGATTTACAGACAATTAGCACAGTTTCGCAGCATGTCACAACCAGGCCCGGTTTCTTATATGCATTGATGAAAACTAACGCAAAAAGTTTCGAAAACAGGCGTGCGCATCCAGACAGCGGGCATTTTGGAAAACGAGAATTCTTACAAAGACTTAATGGCAAGGAAACCTTCGATCTTGGGTATTATAAATTAATTAAAACTGGAACTTTAGCTGTAGTCTTCATTCCTTTTAGTCTTGTATGAGGTTACAAACGTTTCGTAGGAACGTAATTCCTCCATCTACAGGGTATGTTTTTCCTAAACTTGGTAATATCCTACAAAATGATTGATCGTATTGATCCAAAATAATTGCTGATTTGTATTAAGCTTAAATATGAGAATAAAATTTATTGGCAAAGACGATCAGAACAAAATCGGGCAAAAAGTAAAGAATATATCTGGTTAATTTCTAAATCTTTAATATAATTTTTTCGACAAGTTGTATATATAACGAAATAGAAATAAAAATAACATATGGCTAATTTTAATTTGTCGTAAAAACAAGTAAGTGTAACAAATTACACATTACACAAAGCTTATATCTAATTAAAGGTTAGAACTTTAAATTAAATATATGTCGATAAACTATATATAAACAAAACTAGTAAATGATTATACAGTATACGTGTGTTGTTGATCAGATTTGTAACACTAAATGAACATCACGTCAATGAAGTATGAAAAATAGCGTATAATGCATTCGAAATATATTCAAATTAGATTTTTACATTTCCACTCTTTTATAGAACAGAAAGAACATATTTATAACAAATAACATATCAGTTTTGAACGCACTACTGCACTGGATTTAATTAGATAACGGTAAATTTAAAAAAGGCGCTTTTCATTCCACGCGAGTTTAGACTGGCAGTGGTGGGGGGTTCTACCTAAATGAGACAGATGACCAACTCTTTGCTAGGTACATTTGTACACAAGTTCAATTAAATTTGGCGGAGATCGCCTTCAATTATTACAGATATAATGAATGTCACACGTGCCGATCTCTGTAATATAAACTGTGTCATGTGATACATTGAAACATGATAGGATGGATTAATTTTCCGAGGAGAGGCGCTGCTAATCAATACTGAACAAATGACGCGTAATTTACGTGAAAGATTGCCATGTACATCAGTGGAACTACGAGACAGAAATCCAAGTTGTGAAAGAAAATTTGATGCAATTACAATTATTGGATGAATTATATTTCAGCTTTTAAAGAACATCGTTTGTGAGGAATCTGAGTGTTGTAATTTCTATGCATCAAATTATAGGGCTTTAAATGTGCCAGTTGAAAAATTAACATCCTAAAACTGAGCGTAGTTTACTATCTGCTACGTAGAATGTAAAATTACATTTTTTTTGGAACGTAATGCAACAATTTTTGCCCGAAATATGCTAAAATTGTTACACAATAAATACTGTATATTCCTACGAAATCCAAGACAATGTTCACACTAATATCACAACCTAAATTCCTTTAAAGCAATGTGAAATGTTCCCATTTCCTAAACTAACTTTCATTGATAAAACGGACAATAGTCATAACACGTTCTGAATACCATAAGATGAGTACACATTATTCACGCTAATAGAACAGTACGTTTGTGTGATAACATAGAAGCTGAATAGCATGGGCGTGATTCAACTGCCACAAATGCATCGTATCAGCTGTTCTGTGGTAACGAGACAATTGATTTGCAGTTGACATGGCCCTACTCCTCTCCTCGCAGCCCCTTTACTGACAGTACAGACGTTTGGCTCCACAATCTCCTACACTCAGTAGCTTCACCAGATAAACGTGTTCGAACACTTTGTTTCTAACAGTATGTCGTTCAATTTCCTCACAGACCATTGAATTGAATGCACAAGCTACGTTACAAATCACACAGGAAGTTGGTCTAACGGTAATGTTTTGCATTTGTGTAGGCAAGGCACGATGTTCGTAACTTGGTCGGCCTTACAGGTTGTCGTCGTGTTCCTGTCTCCAAGAGAAAAGTGGAATAAAACAGGTCACCTCCCTCCAAAACATTAACTGCTAACCTTAAATTAGACCACGACCATTTCCTTCCACATACTTTCCAATTCACTATCATCCTCTCATTCAACTCTATTTAGTATGAGATACTGAAATAGCGTCGTTAAATAAACCACAAAATAGAAACCAATCATGTTTATTATGCCGTCTCATTCAACATTATACGATCTCTGCAGTGAAAAGAGTGACGTTAAATAGCTTGCTAATAAATAAATAAATAAATAACACATTACAAATTAAAAATAAACTACCCATCAAAGATAATACGTTTTTACAAGACATAGATTTCATTACGCTTATTTCACATTGAAAAATAAAGCAGGACAGGAAATTTCTAGGTAACTTCAGAATCAGTCAACAGAATGACAAACAAATCAGCGTAAGCACTCAAGGTTAGGTTGCAATAGATTGTTGTGCTAACAGACAGTGAGATGTGATTTTGACGTTCGAGGACGTAAGAAGACTTCATCAAGGAGGCAATATAAAACATGAAATTGAAGTGCTTAACAAACACAAGGGTTTGCTTTCTGATTTGATGAAAGACTACAGAAAGGTTATAGCTAAGGGTATAAGTGATAAACACTTCTGATACTTTCATACGAAATGTGTACATTAAACAGACGGAAGATTTCTAGAAGCTTACCGAACGTCGCATGTGGGAGGGAGTCGAAGTACTTCTTCTTATAGGAACGTCCCAGTCATTTTGACATTTTGTGGTTTTCCTTATTCCCTCTAAAAGGCTAGGATAGTAATTTAAATAAGCCACTGCAGATACCTTTCGCATCCATTCTAAATCCAACATTCACAAACATCCCCTAATTCAACTCTAACGTAGACAGTTGAGAAAAGTTTTTAAAGAGACTAAGAAAGAAATTCATCATTTATAGGCCTTGTATCTACAACACAAAGAACAACGTTAAGTAAAGTAGATTAATTACATGTATTAATCACATTTCTTACATTAAAAATATTGGCTTCTGATTTGATTTTAAAATCTGCTTTACTACTACAGACACATATCTGTAACATACAGGGCGCCTATTATATTACATGATATGCATACAAATTAATATATGTAAAGTTAATTACAGTTCACTTTAGAACTTCATGTTATTATGCTTGCGTCTTGAAGTCTACGAAGGGTTGATTACATAACCACAAGAACTCATGACACTTGTAGACACAAAACAATGATACAGTACCAGAATATACAGTACACTCTGTAACCGAAGCCTTTGCCAGGAAGCAGCCATTACACCCGAGTTATAACATCAGCTACAGTAGTTTATCGAATTTCAAAGCCTATCTTACACTTAGTCATGAAGCAGAGATCTTTGAAATATCCCGCTTTTTTGGAACCCGAATTTTAATTGCCGTGGTCCATGTACTGAATTAGACGAGCACGGATTTTCTTCAAGACCCATTTTAATACTCTCCGCCCACTTACACCATTGTGCGTTAACTCACTACTTGTATGCAACAATTACGTAAGATACAACAAAAATTCTAGCTATCGAAAGGTCTGTACAAAGACATAATGCAGTTTTGTTCTCAGTGGTGGAGAGCTAATGGAGATCATCCATAATTCATAATACTGCATACATCTAACGTACACACGTCATGAATTGTTTACAAACTATAGGAAACTTGTTAAATAAACAATTTATTTCAGCTCCTGCTAAACACTGCTTTCAAATAACACGTAATCTTCTGTTGACAATCTACTTGTAATGGTGTGGGGGGGGGGGCCTTGAAACTCCATCAAGGAATTATGATGATACTGAGCTTGATTCTTGAATTATTTAACACCATTTTCCAACCCCATAAATTACGCAAAATATAACGGTGGGATGATTGTGAATAATCAGCTGAAAAATATGTGAAAAGGAGCCTGTTTCTAAGGTTGTAACATGAAATTTGTCTAGGGCAACTGAGGAACACTAACAAAGTCAAATTACTCGAGAAAAGACTCCGGACCGAGATTAGAACCCGGATCCTTCAGACGAAGAGTGTGCAGCTCTTAACCGCGACGTTAAGGAGGATGATATTAAAATGAATGATACGAAAATAGGTTTTTGTGCTGCACTGAACTGATTCAGGTCCGTGTCGAGCAGTGGGTTTTGTTAATAGGGAAGTTGAACTTTCAGTTCTAATACCACAGAGTTAGTTAATTGATAAGTTTGTTAGTTACACAGTTCATAATCTCATATAAGAGATTCCAAAACTGTTTCAATCTGGAAGCTAAAGCCAAAGTTTTGTTTTAATACAACAAGACTTTTAACTACGATAATCCACATAATGCACTAATGAAACTCTTATAACTCTTTCGCATTTTAAGGAGTCGCGAGAAACATGGGGGCTTGGAGTGAAGTTCCATGTGAAAGTTTTCCTTGTGTTACATCAAACGTTAGATACTCTTGCCTGTTTGCTTCTGACGCTTTACAAAAGAATTAAAAAAATAGTCTGCACCAGTTACAATGATATCCCCTCGAGCAGGTATACGAAGGATGCGAATATGATTACAAATGATTCTGTAGTTTGCATATTGGTTTGTGGCTCAGAACTACACGACTAAAACTACTATTTGATAATTACTACATCTTATACAGGCTACCTATATTTTTTTCAACGTTCGTAAAAGTTTTTAATTCGTTTCGACAATATTGGCATTATCACCGTCTTCAGACGAGTCTCTTTCAGGTGGAATATTATTTTTATTCCAATATTCGTGATGAGTTTTGGGATTGGAACGGGGGCCTTGAACAGCTTGCTTTACTATTCGACAGCTCTGTTTTTTTTTTGCCCCAAAGGCGTATCTACTGGTTTCGTAAGCAGCAGTTCTGTAATTTAAACAGCATTAACCAATTGATCTTTGAAATGGAAAAGCGTTGTGTTTCTATTGCGTTAGGAAATGAATGCGTACGTTTTGGGTTTTAAAGGGTTAAGCAGAAATTACCATAGATGTATCTTTAATTTCATATCAGAAATGTTTTTGTCTTTTTTTAAAAAATATTTTTTCGACAATTTTTTGGCGACGAAAGTGTTATTTGCCTTTCATTAAAAATTGCACACTTATCAGATCATCCGTAACTTTATCTTTGTGTCGTATATAGATGTACGAAACCTGCGCTGTGAGTCAGCCAATCGTCATGATACGTATATATACATACATAAAGTAAACTTTCAATTGAATATAATAGTCTTCCACTAACCGAAAATAAACAATGTATTGTGTATTATTAAAGCGGGTTATAGTTTGACGGACGAGTTGCTAGGAGCTATTTGCAAAGTTTCTTTAAGGAAAGTTGGATCAACAATCAGCGTGTGTAGTTGCCGTTCCCGGGGCCTCCCCATTCTACGAGAAGATTGTTCTTTATTTTACGCAACCCCTTCAGGCGGATGCTGGATTCGTCTTCTAAAATAAATCAAAGGCGCCTTATCTTAAGTCTGGAGAAATAAGTGACCATCAAAGCAACACGAGAATCGAAATGTTTGGAACTGATCTGAGAGCGAATAAGCAAATCCGCCAATAACATTTAATATTCGATTTACCTGTTACATTGCAGTATTTACGAGATTTTATTCATGAATGTATTAAATGACATACATAAACAGTACGAATTCATCTTGAGGATAATAGCGTTAATCAAGGTAATTAATATGAATAAAATGTTCCGGTCGTGTTAGGTCAGGTATACCTAACTGCCTCATTTCCCCATCAGCAGTTGATCACATTTCGTTGCAAGCCACGCTGTGTCTAAATATAAAACTACCTAACAGTAAGAGGACGGATGGCTGAATTGATAAATATCTCTGATAATATATAACAAAGATTTAGTATATCCCACCATTGGACTAAGCCCGAAGCCGGTTTCATCCAGAACTAATTCATTGTGAAGGAGGATTTGACGTTCCATGCTTCAATAATTTCTCCCGATTGCCATATTCTTACGTGACATATCCTATCTGAATCACGATCTTTTCTAACCTGGAGAAAACGATGTCTCGTGTCTTTGAAGTTAACAGCTTGTTAGCTCAGAGGATGTCAACTCTTGGCATTGAATGAATTCGGAGAAGGAAGTGGAAGGATCGATTCTAGCGGTTGCTGAAGAGACTCAACTTGGTCTGCTAGACGGCTGCCGTGCAGACACCATTTGAATGTCGGAGGAAAGGCCGACTTCATACGAGGCAAAGACAGTAGCAGAACGGCTTCTCAGGAGGCATGGGGTGAGGGCTCAGTGGCGGAACGGTGGACCAAAACAGCGACATCATACTGTCTATCGTGAGATCATACAATCATTGTCGATGACTCACCAGAAGAAAAAGGCACCAACAGAACAACTCCTTCGGGGCTGATTCTTTTTTCAGAAGCTGGTGATCGCGCAACTAATAAAGAAATTCCCAAAGTTTTCCGGAATCCCAAGTTTCATCAACGTTTAATAATAGCCCGCCACTGGTTCTGTGAGGGCCAAATAAATTCAGTTCACGTCCTCACTCCCTCCTTGAGACACAATTTAATATTATCCTCCCATCTAAGCGTGGGTCTCCCGAACACGTCAAATTAAATGCCAATAGAACGCGTATCCGTACCATGGTCTCGCGTGTCTAAATCCTTCTGAAGTCAGAATACGTGAAGACAAGACAAACAGCTACTGCATTTGTTTAACGACGTATCACACTCGTAATGGTCTAATAATTTTAACTTCTATTTGAATAAGATGTAAGAGCATGGAGTTATTTTCAAGGTTCTTCACAATAATGTCAGAACGGTACCTTCAACTGAATCACGATTACCTTCTTCAAAATCCCTACGCACTAGCCATTCATAATTATCGTCACATCTGATTAATAGTAGTTAAAACAGCATCGTTAAGTAATTTGAGAATTCTTAATACTATGTTGATCCCGGTAATGAATCTTAGGGATTTGTAAAAAAAAAAAAGAACACACTGGATATTCCAGTGTAGTTGATCGTATTTATACTAATTAACCACGTCCATGATAACAGGCGTTGTGACTAAGGCGTTATCTAGTTTTACCCAGTCCCAAAATTGTTAGTTTTGGCCTATCTTAAAATAGACCATGGCCGCTTCCTTACATATAATTTACATTTAAACATTCGCAATTAGGTATATCATATCAATCGACTCTGTATGACGTGTGCAATTGGACAAGAGGTATTAAATACGCCATGAGTAAACTCCGGTATTTCACAATATCCAATCATGATGGCTTTATTCAGTTTTCTGGGAAATGTAAACGGAGAGAAGACGTTCATAACCCGACCGCATTACAGACTATCCTCAGATTTTTCGTTGTTTTTCTCAGTCTCTACGGTCGATAATATCTTAGTAGTTGCACATAAACCTCGAATGTTTCCAGATTTTAAACTACTCACCATTCAAGATTATACTTCCATTTAATTCGAAGATATAAGAATCTTATTTTTATTTAGTGTTCTGTCTGACGACAGGTCCATATGAACAGGATCCTTCCATCCTTTTCTCGGACTGGGACCTGTTCATATACGTTCTTGGCAGATGATCCAGAAGTGGTTTGCAATTGCCTTCTTCTGTGTGTGAATGGAGTAAGTGTTGGGATGCCACGGAGGAAAACTCCGGGCTGCCTAGACCACGGCCTTGCCCACCACAAGTTATAAATTCGGGCACCGCCGAGAATCGAACCCGAGACCCCAGGATTACAAGGCCAGCGTTCTAACCGCTAGACCACCTCATCTTATTATTATTTAGTGTATATACGAATCTACAGTTGTTTAATATCGTAAAAAATCAACGAAGGAATTCATGAGAAGAACTTCAAAATACTCCTAAATGGTCTATAGGAGAAACGAAAACGCATTAAAAGAACTGAAATCATAAGTTTCATAATGCCATTTTGAAACATAAAAGCAACTGAATTCAACACGTTGACAGAACGCAAAAAAAAGGACAGACTTCTCAAACTATTAAACAATTATAAACTACATAAATTAAGGAACGTCTTGATGTATTAATGACTTCGAACTGTAAGGAAGCATTCTTCTATGCGACGCTGAGCGTCGCGGCAAGTGCGAGAATTACATTACTGCTAACAAGACGTAAAGGAAGAAAGATGATACAGAGAAAATGGATCTTGTTTAGAATCATCTCATGAGAATTTGCTGGCAACAAGTTTCGTTAAGATGAGGCTGCGGTGGTATAAAGATAAAAATAAATTTTCTACGCTTCGTTTCACGCCGCTTGGCTCAGATTCACACCGCTTTACCACGCCACGAAGGTCAAAGCGAATAATCCAGCACTCTATTCCCCACCTCCATCACAGAAAAATAAAACGAATGAAACCCGTCGGGTCATGCATTCTGCGTCATCCCCCAGTTGCAATATAATAACGACAGATGGATCACTGCGTTTTCATACTGCCCATGCTTAAAAAATATTTAGATGAAGAAATTATTTGCGTCTGAGAAAAACGAGCTTCATAATTCGTAGCTTTCACTAAAATTGGGTTGGCTAAATCTATGGGGATGAGATCACTAATGGGGAAATAACAAATACCTACAGAAAAATGCTTTGAATATCTCAAGGGATGAGATCAATTAGGAGACCGAAGAGTAGATGAAATGAAAATGTACTAGTACGTAGGACACGCTCTTTATCAGACAGAAGGTGAGTATGTATCAAATTGAAGATTTCTGTCTTCGGGGTTGTTGCGCTGTGTAGTCTGGTCGATGTTAACCAACGCTTCGGAGGTCATACTGCCTCCGTCATCAGGGCGATGAGTATGAAGATTTCTGTCTTCGGGGTTGTTGCGCTGTGTAGTCTGGTCGATGTTAACCAACGCTTCGGAGGTCATACTGCCTCCGTCATCAGGGCGATTCATCACACAGCGCAAGAACCCAGAAGACAGAAATCTTCAATTTGATACATACTTACCGCTGTGAAAACCTCAAAAAAAATACATGTATCAAATTATTTTTCAATTACAGTGAATGTAGCGCCGCGATATTGCGGAAACTTATACCAGCTGTAAAGCCGTCGTTAGATTTCAAAACACATTTCATTATTATCTGCTGTTCAGTAACAAACTCAACACGCATCACAATTTCGTATCAAATCTGACGTACGTCTTAGTGTATTTTATACTCATATCTACGTCTAGGTCTCCCAGTTGGTCCCTTTCTCTGAGTTCCCAACGAAAGGTTAACTATGTTAACGAGACCATTTAGAACTTAGAGAAAGGAAAAATTATCTGATTACCATCACAATGTATACTAGTTAACTAATATGATTGTGGAAATTCTAGCAGGACAGAACGTGTAACGGGCTTGGTGGATCTAAGAAATACATAGAGAATTTTAGTAAGAAAACCCAAAGGAGAAGTACCATTTTGAAACTTTCGGATCTTAAAGAACAGGGAGTGGGCATTTAGTTTGTTGTACCTTTCTCTTTTATCTTTTTTATCTGCCCTTCTTTCTACCTCATTTCATCACATTCTTTCTTACTGTATTTCAAAGTAAAGTTACTCACACTTCTAGAACCCCCAGTTTTTCAAGCACTCCACTTACATACCCGAACGCATAGACCGCGTCTCCATGAACGTGAATGTAATGCGGGTGGCAAGAAGCCTCCCATACTGTGTTTCTCGCAATTCCGTCACTCGACATGGGGCGGGTAACGCCTTTAACAGTTGGGCTCAGGTTTCTGTTCTATCCACAGAAAACACGTCACACCAGAGTAGCTTTTCTGGCAGCCTGACGTTGATACAGAAGCCTGAAATGCCGTCACACATGTCCCCCGCGGAGTCATCTTGCGTCTTGTTTGGATAAAAACAGCAGAGATGGCGAATTTTAGGGATGTCTGCCCGGATTCTGACGATCTAACTACTGTAAAAGCTGAGTCTCTGTGGTTATATTTTTTTCTGTTTGTAAATCGTGTTGCTGAAGGCGGGTCGAGAGAAACTGGTGGCACGCATGCAGTAAGCGACACGCGAGACATTTTGTTAACAACGTCTGGGAAGAATGCGCTGAAGAAGACAGATGAAGTGGCAATGAACTAAAGAAAATTATATAATAAGGAGTATCATAGTTCGTACAAGTTTCCTAGTAATCTTACAATTATTTAATTATAAAGTGTGAGATTTCAGATAATACACGGATGACAAATAAATGCAAGTTTTTACCAACAAATGTCACATCCGAGTAGTTAGCACTCCAGATTCGTATGGGGGAGGATACTGATTGAAATATGGGCTGGAAGACGGGATAGTCGGCATGAGTCTCTTGTGGGTTTCCTAACTTTCTTCAGGAAAATGATAGGACGGTCATCAATTGAAATTAATTAATCATTATTTAATATAAAGCAGTTGCTATACAGCCTGAGTCACCTACAGAATCGTTATAGAAACCTCAGATAAATACATATATTTCTTTTTATCAAGGCTCCGAAGAAAAGAAAATATATAAAATCTGAGAATAATATACAAATGAATATTAGAAGAATAGAATGCTGAAAATCTGAGAAAAATAATATTCAAATGAATATTAGAAGAATAGAATGCTAAGGACAGAAGATATTCAAACTGCTTGGAACATGGCGTAATGTTAGGCATCTGTCAGCAAAGAGAAATATTCTGCATCCATAAGACAGGGAATATCTCAATGAGCTGAGTGAATATCAACTTTTCAAGAAGACATCGCATCTTGGCCAATTATCGGGTTATTTAATGATTCTGTTTCAAATATACGGCTCTGAAAGACACGGATTGTTTGGTAGGGAGTTAGGTATTTGTAATAAGGCTTTGGTGGGGTATTTGAAGTTAATAATACGGTTGATATTAAATGTTATGTGTAAGATCTGTATTTACAGGAAAGCGTTCCACTAACCAAAAATTATATTTTATGTAGTCTTGAATTACGGCTCTAAAAAGGACGATGTGGACAGCTTATGAAATTACATAATAAGAAACTGTGTGACTTCTAAAATTTACGAAACGTTGCTAGGATCGTGAAATCAACGAGATTGGACAAGCATGTAAGATAGCGACGAGGGTTATGAGTATAGAATATTCCTAAAGAAAGATCTTGTAAAACGAAAACTTGAAAGATCGAGTAGTAAATCAGAAGATAACAATAAGATGGATGTTTGCGGTTTAATTTCCATTTGCGGGTTTTGATATTAGCGGCTTAAAACTTTAGAATTCAACTGTCACAGTTTTAGTGTTGAATTATTATCAACCCCTTCAGGCTACATGGAATTATATCATGATACTTTTTCAAGAGCGTGTCATATCTCGGTCACATCACTTCATTTTGTCATTCTGACTGTCAGTAATAACAAGGGAAATAGATATTGAATTAGTCAAAATGTGAACTATGTTCAAGTAATTAATCAACTGTAATTTCTCGGAACATCACAACAGCCTGACACGGCTTTGTAGAGGAAGTCCATTACAGAATCTGCAATTTATTACTTGACTGAAGTCACAATAAGAACATGTATACAGCGGAAGTACGGTAAAGTGGTAAAATTTCGCAGGAGAATTCATGTGGATAAAATACAAATTCCTTACATATGACAATTAGATCAGCAAGTATGGCATCAAACAAACCTTTGATCTAAAGACCTCACGGAACCGATTACTTCGATATAACATCACAATATGCTCAAAGTAAGTCTACTTCCTCTGAATTCTTCAAACCGAAAAGGTATCTGCATTATTCTAGTCTTGTACTCGGTTGGTAATCGGTGAACCTCGCCGGCTTACAGGCTACATTCTTGGAAGCTTATGTATTCCTCATTCTATTCAGGTAAATGCTGGGTAATAACTTGAAACAGTTCATTCTTCCAAGTCCTTACATACTCGTCATTTATGATGGTATTCATATCTCGACGCTATATGTTGAAACGCGGCGATGTATTAATTAAAAATAACCAATCAATCAAACAATCAATACACAAATTAATCGACTATACAGTTCTTGAAGACTTCCTTATTCACAGTTCTCAAGTGCCATTAAAAATATATAAAATATGTAAGCCTTTTTATGTTATGTCACACGAATAATAACCATACAAATTCCAAATATCTTTGGTATTTGTCTCTGTTAATGAAAACATCTTTTCGATTACTTAAAATATGGTTAAGAAATTATGTGTCACTTTCACAACCAAAATCTAAAATATTTAGAGAAGGAAGAAAGCCACCAGAAACTCAAAGAAAATGTTCTCACGACTACGAGCATGAAGATGAGTCTTTTGGGATGTTGCGATCCCTGATGATGGAGGCACTAAACACATCCGAAACGTCGGTGCATTTATACCAGACTGCACAGCGGAACATCCCAGAAGACAAGTAAATTCTAAACATCTGTTTTGAACAATAGGTATTTTTGTATGGGTGTAAACCTCTGTCTCTCACCCGTAGGGAATAACAAAGATTGACGGTGCTTCTGAACTGGGTGCTGAGGAGAGAGAGAGAGAGAGAGAGAGGGGGAGGGTGGGACATAAGGGTGGACAGAATTTAATAATACTAAGTTCCATAATTTGTAATTGTCACGAAATATTATTGGGGAGAAAAATTAAGGAGAAAAACATAGCTCGTATACGAGAAATGAGGAGTGAATGGAAAATGTTCGTCTTCCACCCGAGAGAAATAGGCGTAGATGGGAGATAATATCGAGGGGGGAGCTCGAGAAACAGGATGTGACAATGTAGACTGGATTCATTTGGATCAGGGTATGAATCAGTGGTGGGATCTTCAAAATATGGTAATGAACCTTCGGGGTCCACAAGAGTCGGCGAATTTCTTGACCAGATTTGCTTCTCAAGGACGACAATTAATCGACGTATCATCACGACGTAATACCTGTCTGTCCATCCGTCTTTCAGCTCCTGAATTCCCTGTCGTAATTTCACAAAATTTTGAGTGAGAAATTGTTGGTATTCAGATTTAGCGAAAAATATAAACGCAGACGTTAATGGCTAGTTGGAGCTTTCCTTTAATCGACGTTGTAACACGTTTTTGTGAATTTAAATACCAATTTAAGAAAAACCTATTTCGAATCTCGATCTAGACTATTTAAGCCCGCAGAAGAATTCGGAAGTTCTTTTTCCCCGAGTCTTTAATCACAAATTCTGTGTCATAAAACTGTTAATAATTCACTATTGCTTCCTTCCAAATCCTCTCTGGTTCATCACACAATGCATCTTACCGTTCGACGCTTTATAACACATGCAGCTGAAAAAGTCATTAAATGATCTAACAACAAATAATAACCATCTTCTGTGATATTAAATACAGGGAAATCGTTCATACCAGTGAATGAATCGGCTTGCTCGCTATACTATAACAAAGAACAGTTTTGTATGTAATCCACCACTGGGAGGCAAGAGGAACCAAATGAACAAAGATATATCGGATTTGAAAGGAGACAAAATGTACCGTGTGTTGTACGAGACAGCAACACGAATGAGACAAAGGAAGAGAGATTGAATCTGAAAGTATCAAATGAAACGGAACGAAGTAGAAGAAATAAACAGCAGAGGCAGACAACATATAAGGAATTCTGAAACGGAGAGGTTATAAGCAGAATAGACTGCAATAACTCCACGGGAAAGTATGAGGATTGTGAAAAATGTCTACCAAATTCTCTTTGAACAAACATTGAACATGGTTTCCCTAGAGAAAAGTCAGATAAGAAAGACTTTTAATTTGGCCCCGAAGAGAAAACGGGATGTCACGGATGGATAGTTCAAAGTAGCAGACAAAATAACGTCTGACCCGGTGCAGTGCCTTTAAACTCACGGAATGTCTATGTCAGTCCTGCTATAGATACTAAGTGGTGATCGCAGTGAATTACATGACGTGGTGGTACGTATATTATAAAACTGTTAGGTACATGAATTAACGTGCTGCAATGACTGGACAGGTAGCTCGGATGGGGGAGGCAGATTGAGTAAACGTCGAAGAAAGCAGGAGCTTGGAGGGAGGCAGATTGGGTAAACGTCGAAGAAAGCAGGAGCTTGGAAAACCGAAGTCGAACATATTTTAATCCATCTGTAATTCATCAGATGTTACAGACATGATAGGATGGGTACTTCGGCGATGTGTGTCTATGAATCGCCCTGATGACGGAGGCAGGACGACCTCTGAAACGTTGGTTAACAACGACCAGACTACACAGCGCAACAGCCCAGAAGACAGAAATCTTCATACGCATCGCCCTGATGACGGAGGCAGTACGACCTCTGAAACGCTGGTTAACATCGACCAGACTACACAGCGCAACAACCCAGAAGACAGAAATCTTCAATAAGCAGAAAAGATGACAGAAAGACGAAATAAAGAGAGAGACAAATATAGACGAATAAAGTAAGAAAGAGTAAAGCAAAAAGGGAGAAACAAGGAAGAAGGGAGACAAAGAAAAGAAACAACCAACATTTTATAAAATGGTAAAGTAAAGTAAGTAAGTAAAGTTTGTCCCACTATACGCCATGTAGGCGCTTGGGGGGAGAGGAGGTACAGCTTCTCTCTTCCTTGACCTCGGCACTAGATGGGGGGTGAGTGGTCAGCATACGCCCCGGCCGGCTTTACCCCCGGGAAAGGTTCCCGGTACCCATTGGATAGGAGGCTGGGTGAGCCCCAGAGCCGGTCTGGACGCAGAGGCTAGAGGAAAAATCCTCTGCCCCTGTCGGGGATCGAACCCCGGCCGTCCAGCCCGTAGCTAGTCACTATACTGACTGAGCTATCCCGGCTCATTTTTATAAAATGGTAGTACTATCAAATTTTCCATAGGGCCTTGGAAGTTTATCTTAGACAATTAAAGCAACAGATATAAATAACATATTATGAGTTGAGACGAGATACTTGACGGTTAAAATTATGGTCGAAGACATCGAGAAACAATTTAAATACAACCAGAACAATCTAAATACTGTACACGAAAGCAAACTTGGGCAAATAGTTAGGACAGAATGGTGGTTGACGGAGTAACCGAACAGAATATTCAGTACAAACCAAAAGGGCAGCGAGATCAAAGCAGAGCTTGAAAGAGATGAAATGAGGATGTGAAATCAGAGCAGGCTGGCGTGCCTGTACATTAGGGGAAAAAGAATCAGAACAATGAAATTCAGAACAAAAGGAAAATACACAAACAAAGGAAATACAAAAACATGAAACACTGGAATAAATAAAGGCAAGAAGAAAGGATAAGAGAATCTTAAAAATCGTAATAGAAATACCCACTAGGTGATAAGACAAGTTAGATACTGAAAGAAGAAAGTGACTTCTTCATATATCATCCGACGTAAAAGTGGATCATAAAAGTGCTAAGAACCAGCCATTATATTGCCCGTCCCTGTTCTTCGCAGTTAGCATTAACCTGATGAAGCACTTTTAAGAACACCTCTAGAATGAAGATTAAAAAAACGTGGCGCCCATTACAACCCTCGTTGAGAACAGTCGCTGATCATCTCTTTCTTCTTTGTCAGGAAATGGGCGTTCTTTCCGTTTGTACAAAGAAACTGCTGATACCATGTGACATTTTTTGTTTCTTAATGTAAGGAAAAGCCTGAGCTTACCCAACCGAAATTCTGTCGGTTCATTCTACAGTTTTCAATTTCCGTAGTAATATACTTTATTCTTCTTTGCATATTCGTGTAACATTTGTGGACCTGTTCTACGGATTCAGCCAACGTAAGATCTGCTTCAGGCAGGTAAGCACACTGGAAGTCATACTCTCTGTCATTTCCTCCCTTTATTACAAATGATTCAGTAAAGTTTCTTTTCATGGCTTTAGTTTCATTAATAGAAGTCCTCATACAGCAGTAAAACACTTTCATGAATTAATATCCATATTAATGTTCGTCTATCATACATTTGTTGGTTGCAGAGCTTTTAAGATGAATTCGATTCAGCCAATAATCTGCGAGTTACTCAGCAATTAAGGCAATCAATAAGATATCAGTCGCGAGTCAGTTACGTATCAAATAATAACTCAGCTTGTCAGTCACTCAATTATTCATCAGTCATTGAATTTATGAGTAAGTCAGGCAGTCAAAATAATCATTTACTCAGTCACCATTCCGCCACACACCAGTCACTTTGTCTATCAGTCAGTCAGTCAGTCAGTAAGGCTACTTGTTGATAATGATTACAAGTGCGATAAACAAGTCCGATGACTAGGGTGATTATAATAATCAAGATCATAGACTGGAGCACACAGTGGATACACTTTAAATGCTGTCGCCATTATGTAATGAGAGTAAAAAAAAATATTCTACAGCAAACCTAATGTTTAAAGTTAAATCGAAATCGAGGCTTGCACAGGTCAGCGCCTTAAACCCAGACCACCAGCAAGACATCTGTTTAGAAGTTTGTCCAGCATCTGCGTTGCTATATTTGTGGTTCATGAAATCTGCAAAGTCTGGAATTCGGTTGAAAAGTGTTAGGGCATCATATGTGAACATTCAAGTCACGCAAGAAGCATTATCTGTGAACTGCAACTGACATACGGACCACCACACACCTATTTCCCAGTCACACGCACGACGCTTAAGTGCAAAGTTGCTACGATAGTCAATTTAGAGCCTGCGTATGAAGGCACTGATTACTAACATGACTTCAAAGTTTGGAGAAAGATGCTTTTCTATCTAGACACCAATGACTGCTTTACATTTCTTTATGTGGTCTTGTGTAGATGTCAAACTGAATGTTATTCTACGCCAGGAAGTATAAATGGGCACCCGCGGGAAATTTAGTTCTTCCGGAAGAGTCTGTGGATAGCTGTGAGAATACTTAATTATTCATATTAGCCTAAGAGAAATTTCCAAGATAATTACTTATTCTCCTTTTGGTACATTTTTGAGACTGTGTAATAACAATGTTTTGAAAAAAATGTCTTAATGTGAGAAAACAATAAGCAAACTTATTTTTAATCTAAATAAGACTATGTAAGACTTGAGGTTCTCACAGCGGTGAGTATGAAGATATCCGTCTTCTGGGTGTAGTCTGGTCGATGTTAACCAACGTTTCAGAGGTCATACTGCCTCCGTCATCAGGGCGATGAATATTCATCTAAATAAGACTATTCGAATTTAATTATTAATGAAATAACAAAACGTGTCCGCTATAAACTATTAGTTCATCCACCTTTCCATCGTAATCCAACGCTATATAATTTCTGCAGTAGAAGCAGTATTGTTAAATAACTTAAGAATCAAGCATCTTCAATATGGGTTTTCGTGACCGGTCATATTAGCCAGTCTCGCGGAATTTCAGTGACGACACAGCAGCCGTTCTAACTCTTTCTGGCACATGAACATATTTAAATATCTAGTAATTCACTGTAATACACAACGAAGACACAAATCAAAACATAACAGAAATTTAGTTTATTAATGACACCATTAAATAGAAAACTGGTAAGAAAAGTATGAATAAGTTATTAAAACTTTATAAAGCCATGTCAGAAGAAAGTTTACATTACGAAAATAAAACTTGAATAATGAACACATTACAATGGAACATAAAAAGTCTAAATCGTTAGACAAGATGATGTCCTATCCACACGACACATAACAGACAGCAATCAAAATTTTTAAATAACCTAAGCATTTTATTTAAAGTTGTCGCTAACAGGGGATTTTTTTATTTTAAATTCATAACGAGGAAGTTACAATAAAATAGACAGGACTGAAGAAATGAACATAAAATCGATCTCTCGAGAATGAACTTATCGAAGACATCATTTAAAGGCATAACAGACGTCTGTCATCCTTACAAATACTACTGCTGCTCTGTTATAACCACAGGGCAGATGATTTATGAGTAGATTCTCAGTAGATCCATGGACGCTACATCAACAATGAAATCGATGAATATACCATCCTTAAGTAGCCGTCGAAACAAAGAACGTCACATGAAAATTGCGCCAGATGCGAAACGGAAACGGAAGTTTGCAACGTTTAATATTTTGTACCGCTGATAACACGTGCCCTATAAATTGCTTAGTGAATTCGTAAATTAAACCACAGATATCAGGAGAAGGACGACGTCTCAAACGCTACAGAAGTTAAAGAGACGGACACAGACGATACAACGCAACCGGACAGATGCGTCATTTTCACCATGTTTAGAAGAGACCGCATTATGGTCAGGTAATGTCTGTTCGTCCAACAGTATATTCTATCTCAGAAATTGATCTTTAGATGTTGACTACCTTTTTATCCGGGGGAATGTGCTGAAACGTATCGGAGTAATATAGAATCTAGCTCAAATTGAATTTTAACATTTTCTCAAACAATTAATAGATATTATGAAATAAAATTTAATTGAGAATATAGCTGCTTTTATAACATTTTATATTATGTATTTCTAAAGAAATACAAGAAATAATATGCCTCTATCGAGAGTCAAATATGTGCTGTTTATTAATTTTATCGATAAATTTAATTTATAACTCTGTGCTCAATGGAACACGTCTATTTGAACGTAACTTATTACCAATCTTGTTGAATAATTTATTCGTCTTCACCAAATATTGATATTCTACAGCAGCTGTTTTAATAGCAACGCAGAGGAGTCAGAAGCCAGCAGCATTGATCGCATTCCGTCGTGACCTGCTCTGGGAGATTTTTATTGTAACATTCCTGCGAGCAGACAGCAACCGACCGCGCTCGCTCTCAGGGAAGCTACCAGTTTCGTAATGGCCAGCTGTCTTCCAGGCAGGGGAACTCATGAGGCTGATATTAGGCCACGGGTGGGGGTACTAGTGATCGATATGCAAAGTAGGCAAAATTGGTTGCGACCTAATTTAAGTTACGCAGTCAAATTTACAGAAACGAACGACCGAAGACTTGCTTTGTATTCGAAATATAAAACGCATCCTATGGACTTGTTCTCTAAGTGTTTTACAGGGATATATTGATGATATACATAGCATCTGAGCCGTGAAACGTATATGAAACAACTGGGATAAATTAAACTGATTGACAAACCCTTGTCGCCAGTCCGCGACAACTTGTTCAATATATTCCCAGCCCTGTTGAGTTACAAAACTGAGATTATTTTTCTATCGGGCTTAAATTCTATACCATGAAATGAGTTTCTTTTATGTTCGCACGGGAGATAATTGTCTCGGAAAAATTGTTCTCAGAAAAAGATATTAGCGGAAAAATGAACAACTAAAATATAAGCATAGAGAAAAGGCGTGTTTGAAACAAGGAAAGCAACATGTAATTTTATAAAAAGACTGAAATAAAAGTTCATATTAATCTGCGTGCATCCTTTCCAAAGAAATCAATCCGTCTGCGATAAGTGCCCGAAGGAACAAGACTGATAAAAATGCACAGTTCATAGTTGAAAATGATGAATGAAAACTAAAGTTAGTTTATATTATATATATTACAGTATTAACACATTACTTGGTGTCAATTCTGACATACAAATTAACGTAACATTAAACAAGGAGATTAGACAATAAAACATGTGTTAAAGTCAAAGGTATACCAGTTAGGGTTGCGTGGAAAAGATCGTCATTATTTGGTAAGGCTTCTCGAACGAGTTTTCTTCAGTCAGGTGAAGTGTATCCCAATCATGTTAGCATACTTCAATAAAAACGTTTTATTTTCTGTATAATTTAGTGCAAGAAATAAATATAATACATATATCTGCATATCTCAATTGGAATTTAAATTAGCATGTCTTATCGTATTAATCTGACTGTATCCATTAGCCCGGAAGAAAAAAATAAGTTAACAATCGAGTTAACTAAAGCGACAATTCCAATTTCAGTCTTTGAAAGCAAAGTCCATTTCAATTACTCTCGCTAGAAATCCATTGGAATCTGATTCTATGCAACGTTCCCTTTCAGTGTGTCGCCGTCTGAAGCCCAAGTTTCTCTTCAGTCCGGAAGCAAACAGTAGTAGAGACGCAGAGACAGGATTTGGCCATCGGTGAAGGGGGACTGTAAGTAGGGGTTAATATAAGAAAAGAACTTACCGGGCCGAGAGGGAGAGAGAGAGAGAGAGCAAAGAAACTTTCAACCAAGAATTTAATTGAGAGAATGCAGGAGTTTTGGAAAAGATTGGGTGGCGGAATTGAAGTGATGAGAAACGAGTTGGGAATGAGATACAGAAATACTCCGAGTATAAGAACCTTCAGTTTCTATCTTCTTCAAAACCGTAAATCCGCTTCGAATCGCTTGGCCATGTTCTTCATCTTAAGGCATGTCCACAGAGTTCCTATTTCTGTCACACAAACTGTAATAACTTAAATAAACGCTTGGTTCTTAGTCTCATCCTAAAAATACACAAGTTCGTCATGGTAGAACTCACAAAGACTACTTTCCTCTTTTTTAAACGCCCGCTTCATCTCTCCAAATACAATATTTATAAAAAGTAATACAATAGTTTCGGAGATGAAACATATGAACGGACAATTACGAAATTTCCTTATACACGTTCACTTCGTACATTTTGTGCGAAGAACAAAGAAATTATTAAGTCCAAGACACAGGCCCTTCCTTCACCAGTTGATAATCAATCGATGAAGAACTTGAAAGTTTATTGCCGTGTTCGTAACACCCTGTCGATGGCACCTACACCGAGCAAGCTCAGTCTAGTTCACATCCCCACGGACTGTTTACGATACATGATCTGAACTTCCCATCGACAACTAGTCTCCAAAGTGGTCTCTTTTCAGATTTTCCACGTCCTGCCATCTGTACCACTTTTCATTTAATTATCGAAAAATTCCAGGTTTAGAGCATAAATTAAGTTCGGTCCTCCTCCAGTCTTGTGTTACTTCCACATGATCTCCTCTGAACTTGTTCTCAATTTAACTTCAATTTTTATTCATGCACGAATTTAGAAATCTACAAGAGCAGGAGGCGAGATTAGTTTCTACTTCGTGTATTTCTCCTCAGTCCAAAGACTGATAATACTTACAGAAGCATAACCTCCAACTCCTAGAAGAATGTATTATCTTATTCTGAGAAACATACGGATGTTCGAATCACAGACGTGCATTCATTCCTCGGATCGAATACAACACAAAAAGTCAAAAAGCAAAGAAGACAGACTGTACATTTCCGTGGTTACAGTACGAGCTGAATATTTGTTTCCCAATATGAGGTATCATTTGCAGAAACCTCGGTCCGGATACAAGAAACACAGCGAAGGAAAAGGAAACAGAAGAAACAAGAATAAAGAGAGTGTGCGGGCCTATAAAATATTTTATATGCACAGTTGATAAAGGGAGGAGTTCCTGGCTACAGACAGCAGAACATACATAAAACAGGTGGAAACAACATTGCAACCACGATATATGTTACTTTGAGTTCCAGTAACGGAAGTAAATGTCTTTGTTGTAAAAGTTCAAAAGTTTCTTTGCTAAGACAAACTGAAAATATCCTGTACTACATTTACTTTTCTTTCATGTCCAGGAATCTTCGACAACATAGATAAACGTTCTATTCACCTAGACGCTATATGGTCTCAACTACTGACATGTCGCGAAATGAACTAAATAAATAAATAAATTCATGGAACTGCTCTGTGACTAAGTCTTGTTAAAATGTACTTTACAGAAGATGTATACCTTTGAGCACAATCTTGAAGCTGCACAGTTTTCATATACCGCTCATAAAGACAATGGTTACTCTCCGAGAGCACTTTCAGTCAAGAAATGCATGACATATGCTCGCCTAGACTCGTTTCTCGATCTGAATTTTTCCGAAATGCAGACATGAACTTTAATCGATGATCGGTTGCAATAGCCAGGACTAAAAACCAGGCACATCATTAGAAGACATCATAATTAGCATATTTAGCGGGCTTATGTCCGTAATGAATACGTAATTAATTACTCAGGCAAAAATTCGTTATTCAGATGATTTAATTGAATCGTAACGTAAAATTTAAAGAGGTCTAATCTCTTTAATTGACTTCTGTGTTTTTGATTTCAAGCAGACGAACTACGAACCTCGCCACAAGCCCTCAATGCTTCGTCCCGCGTTCTGTCTAAATATTTAAACGTCAAGGCCCCTCATTACTCAGTTAGAAAGCAAGAAGTTTCAAGCTTATATGGTGGACTGTAAACTGTTAAACTGGTAGGCCTACAATCTTAGATCTTTGGTGTAGGATGCCTGAACGAAATGGGCCTACAAATGACTATCTATGTTTAAAAACTTGATAAATTAGAAAAAGCTTGCTACCATTCAGTTTACAGTCTTCTGTCCCGCAGTCTGAAAAGTCAGAAAATAAAGAACAAAAACTATAATTTTACCTGTAAGATTTGAGGTTTTCACAACGGTGAGTATGAAGATTTCTGTCTTCTGGGTTGTAGCGCTGTGTAGTCTGGTCGATGTTAACCAACGTTTCAGAGGTCATACTGCCTCCGTCATCAGGGCGATGGATGACCTCTGAAACATCGACCAGACTACACAGCGCTACAACCCAGAGGACAGAAATCTTTATAATTTTACCTGTTATACTCCCTGGAACCGAATCCAAGTTTCCCAGGTTCTACGTAATCACACCTTACTAAGTTAACCGAGCTAATTACAATATGTAAATGAAATGAAATTTGTAAATATGAATCCCGATGTTCTTTCAATCAGTTCCCACTGATTAGACGCTAATATTTATCTTACTCATTCGCAGCTACACACACATGCAAAAACTTCATATTTCAGTCAAAATACTTATTTTGTCTGTGTGTGCTATTTCGAAATGTTATGTGCATTTTCAATGCCCTTTCAACTGGGGCACGCAGCGTGATCGGAACTAAATATTGAAACATGTTACACGATGTTTTGATATCGGAGTCAAATCCGTTTGTGAATCGCCAATCACCAAAGGGAATACAGAACTGCGTTCGTGTGCCATCATGCATAAAAGAGGCAAGCTTCTATGGCGAAACGGCTAAACTCTTTAGATCCGTACTTGGGGCAGATCAGCGTAGGATCCACACGGGTTACCTGCTGTAGTGACTGAGGTGTCCATGCTCTTCCTCAGGCTCTCCGTGCGTGTGCACTATACGCTCTCACGGATTAATTTAAATATTATCGCCGTATTTGCCAGGAGGGATTGAAGAAGACGAGAAACTTGGGTGCCCTGTTTCATTTTAATTTGATCACGTACTGCAAAGCAAATCACGAAGGAAATTAGTTCTAGATCTATGGTTACATCATGTTGTGTATCTCAGAATTCCTGTTGGTATTGGATATTCAAATATTCACGCGCGTTAGTCATACGTTTCCACTCACTTTTATGGAATGCTCGTTGTGTGCCTGATACCTGATTTGCTTTTATAACTAAGCCGATGACAGACAGCTACATGCTGTATGAAAGACAAACAGAAACGCGCTTAAATCTAAATATTTAATTCATTTCAATTCCTCTTTTAACTAAAATTGGAGATATTCTGCTGTCACGATCGAATACGAAGCATAGTCTTATATTTTAAAGACCAGATAGGCGTATTGCACGAAATTCACAGTTAGTAATGTTAACGCTTCTCAAAACCGTCCAATATAATAACTAAAATCCGTCGTATGCACTCCGTTGATCCCAAACAACGGGTCTTAGAAAAAATGGGAAACACAAAGCTAATCCTCTCGAAGGCAACAAAGTTTTTTTTTCTTCCAATTTCAGAAATTATATATAACTGTGCCCACGAAACGTATACAATGGAGCGTTTCTTAAAAATGGTGCTTTGTAGAAAAATGTCCTCTAGGAGAAACCCCGACTAAATTATAGATTTCTCTATTTTGAAACTTAGGCACAGAGGTGTTCTGAAACTTATACAGTTTCGTATTTCTCCCAAAAGGCGGGTCATAGAAAAACTGTAAACAAAGAAAATGTTTCTTTTGGACACATAGGACCATCAAAATGGTAGGGTTTTTTTTTTCAGAATTAAGGATGACTTTTCAAACGGGACCGTACACTAAATAACTTAGCTAATACAGAGATACCTTAAGAGAAAAAGATTGTTTTGATTCACTCACCGTTCCGAACGGCGAGAGGCCGCCGATGTTTGGAAGGTGACCCGGCTCGTCCGCTATTGAGCAGTCTGCCCTAACAGAGAGCAACAATCAGCTAACCAGTAACAATACGTGCATCAGGATTGCCAACTTCGGTGAATACACACACAGCGTATAAACAGGTAGAAACCAAGTGTCATTGCAATACCGAGATTTACTGAAAAGTGATCAAAATACGTTCAGCCATGGGGCACAAACGAAACTCTATTCATGACAGAAGACAGACATCTTGAGAAGGACGTGTTTGTGGCGTTCTAATGACAAGGAGAGCGTAGTACTGATCTTCTGTTAACAATAACCAAGTGGGGTGATACAGAGAGCGTTCCCCTCGTTACAATAATTCGTCAATGGGCGTGAAACTGACGCTAATACCAGGCGAGTAGGAGACTCACCAAGGTGTGTTGCAGGTGTGCGTCAGGGTGAGATAGCGCGCCCCCAGTTGGTACAGCATTCGCAAGACCCCGAGGCTCGTGCCTATGGCATGACCCCCTTCCACTCCGATGAGGCTGGCCAATAGACCGGACTCGTGTGCTCTCTCGATGCCTGGCGAGGAGAAACACAGCGTCAGGGTCTTTATTTCACGACAGGAGCTGGTGATCGGTTAATGTGAACCCAGTATCGAATAATCGGTGTCCCATAAAGAGAAGTTTCATTATCAGCTGAGTGACTAAATGCACTGTGAAATAAATATATTTCTAGGTCGAGACCTTGCGATATATTTAATAAATATGTAATTTTTCCTACAGACCTGCTCACAAACAGAATTGGCACAAAACTTAAGTCGTCACCGTAGAACTTACGGAAATTGTAGATCATGGCAATTTTTTTCGGAGACCATATTACAAGGTCTTTTAGCCCTGTTTCAAGGCGATATTGTCTGCATCTCTTCCGAAGCACGAAAACGTTCAAAATGTTTTATAAATTTAATTCAAATTCACATGACCATTGATTTTTAATAACAATTTGCAACAAATAAAACCGAATTAAATATTCTCGGCAATGCTGTTATCTAGCCTTACGATCCCAAAGCATTACAAATGTAAGCTATAAATTCACAACACTGTATCCTATTCTTAACTTATGTAACAAATTATGTTACGTTACAGATTGTGTGCTGAATGGCCTGTTTAACCAAGGCAAATGCTCTTACAGATATTAGTCCTCTACTTTGGCCAGATATTACAAATCATCGTAATCCAATCAACTGTTTGTACAACACGCACTGTTATAAAAATGGTTGCAGGAGTACAAAGCCATAACAAAATCCACAAAGGCAATAAAGCTATTAGCATTACATGACACGTTATTTGTTATCGGAATAAATGTTCGGTTCATATTGTCTCCTATCCATAAATAATTATAATTTCGCGTCATAAACGCGCAACTAACAATGTTTATTTTTCGTTTTATAAAACGTTGGTTATAATTATTCAAAAGATTAGACTTGTATTTTTAAATTGCTATTGTTTGTCGTTCAGTACCAAATAATGCTGTTGTAGCACAAACTTTTAACACGTACTGAGCGGAAATATTACGGAAATATACCAATTTATGCACGCCAATTTTGATAAAAAGTCGTAGAACAATTTAGTAGAGAGCGAGAGAGAGAGAAATGGAGACAATGTAGGACAGAAGGGACTGAAGCAAGGATGCTAGTCAAAGGATATATATAAGGGAAGAAAATAAAGGAAAAAGAGATAAGCCAAGACTGAGAGAAAGAATAGATAAAAAGAAAGGGAAAGA
>NW_019061360.1:33952-44855 GCF_000696155.1 Zootermopsis nevadensis
AACCGAGTAAGTATTTCTGTGGAGCAAAGTCCTTCTTGAGGAGTTACTAAATTATACACTAAGCTAGTCAAAAATATCAATGTCTTTGATGGATAAAGAATGATAAAAGAACAAAGAAATAAAGAAAATAGGAGAAGGAAGGAAGAAACAGTAGTACAGAATAGAATAGAAGAGAAGAAGAAGATGAAATAGACGAAGAGAACATGCCACTTGAAAAAGAAATAAATACGTGTTTATGCACGCAGTTTTTAAAAAGATCACGTATTGAGGCGGTTGTGCATGTCAGTCGTTCGGTTCGACAGCCTTTGTCATACCACAAGTGCGTCTTCAAATGCTCTGTACTGTTTCTGATTTTGTTTGAAATTGGTGAACACGTTACATGTAATTTTATCGAGGTGCAAATTGAACTTGATTGAATTTATAGAAAAGGTTCTTCTTTTAACACTTGGTGTAAAACTAAAAACTTTATTAACGAAACGTACGTATAACGCAATGATAATTCTTGTTTTGAGAGTGTGGCATTATGGTTAAATCAACTGAATGGTACCGAGTGGACGAATTGGCAAGGCTACATAGAGCGTCTCTTCCTTTGGCTTTGGAGACCGCAGGAGACGTAGACGGCAACCACCGTCCAGCACATTGAACACGTCACTGCTCTCCGCAATCAAATTAAGTTTGTCGGTCGCCAGCTTTCATCACAGCATTCAGACACACACACGCAAGCACACATACAAACTTGCTTTCACTAGTGAGTTTCAAAATCTCAGACGTGTTCTGCAAACACAAATACATCCAACTGGCTGTCTCCGTCTGTACGTAAAAGGGACATAAAATTTCCTTAAAGTATATTACAATGAAGAGAGTATCAAATAACTAACTAAATGACAGAGAGTCGTTTTTAGCACGTGATAGTAAATCGGCTGCTCAAGAAATTTCCTTGCTTTTCTTAAGGCATAAGGAGGTTCATCATAGTGTTAACTAAAGCTCGACATTGGTCCCTGTACAAAGTTGGTTCACTATAATCAGTAACAACATCCACCACTGTCCCTTAAAATATATTTTATTGTTTTATGCAATATACGTCTAGTTTTCCAAGTCGTATCTTTCAATGAGTTATTCCCACAAATATTTTATACACATTTTCGTTCCGTCCCTGATGAATGCTACATCTCGTTCTCACCTCATTCTAACAATAAGGCAAAAACATAAGCTCATACTCACGTAATTGTTTTCCGAAAGGATTTTATTTAGTCAACACAGAAGATGTAGATACACAGTCAACACAGACGTTGAACAGCCTCGCAGGAGATATATAAAACAGGACGGATGACTTCAGAAAGAAATAAGATTTTAAGACTGTGACAATAGCAGCGACCATATAAAACTTGAAAACGTTGGAAAACATACATGATAAACAAACACAGCAGATGGTCATCCTCGGGAAGACATACTTTTTTACATATATATGTTATTTTAACTTTCATTTTACCAATGTGCTTGAGCACAATTTACCATTTCCGTAGGAACAAATTCAGAAACTGGTATTTTACCTTCTGTGGTTGTCACCAAGGTCATGTAAGTGGGGTACTTTGCCACCAGCCGTCGGATGACGTCAATCTGTTCCAATGCCAGTTGCACCGCGTCCAAATGCTGAGTGGAACACGGAACATAGGCCGACCAAAACTGCAACATGAGAGAGATGACGCTCAGAGAATATTAGGCATGTAGATTATAATGAGGCCTATAATTTAAGTAAGGCCTGTTGTAACCATTTTTATGAGATTTTTTTAGAAAATCCGATGAAATCCTTTTTGACCTTCCTGTAAGTCAGTAGCAGTATGAACTCAAAATTACAATTACGGATCACCTTTAATGTAGACCTCCAATACCAACACCGAACTTAATCTAAACCCTTTAATTTGTTTACGGGTTAAGTTTAAATACGCGGAAGGACAGGCATAAATGTCTTTATTTGAGAAAAGTTTGTGTGTTTTATTTTGTTTGTAATCTAAGAGAGGCCAGAGCTCCACAGCAAGAAACTTGTGTATAAAGACGTGATAACAGGGAAATGTGATACATTTACTGGAGTCTGAGACAGAATTGCTTGCGACTAGGGGAGGCGCAAAGCTTCTCAGTGGTCAATCGTTTCTAGAGACGCCAATCAGTCGGGACCCTGCTTCGGCCTCGCGTTGCTACGTTTGCAAGCACTCTGTAAACAAGTGTCTAGCCAGATGAAGCGAACAGGGCGTGTTAAGTGCTGACGGCAGGTCGGGTACACTCAGGATATTAATCAACACTGAAAGATTATTTAGAAGAGGAAGTCTTATAACGTAGAATTCCCCAGTCCCTCAAGGAATAGTCAGGGATGGCACATTAAAATAACGCCCTTCCACTTTATTCGAAAATATTATTGATTATAGCGTATCGAACGGTGCAATGAGTGTGAATGGTAAATTGGAAGGGATATGTCAAATCTATTTCAGGCACAATCCCAACCTTTCTAGCGGAAATGAGTAAAATCACGAAGCATGTCTTAAAGTACAATGTGAAGAGGACAATTTATCGCACTGCCTCGTGTTGCTGACTCTCTCTTAGGTCCAAATATTCTCTTCGGCACCCTGTACTCGAACATCCTCAATCTACGTTTCTCTCAGGGTGACAGTCTGAGTTTCACACCGATATAAAACACAAGGTACGCTTAGGGTTTTATAAAATATAAAATTTATGTTATTTATATGTTTTATGCGTGTAAATTAAATTGGACACAAAAGGCTACTATTTCTCTTAATATCATACTGAAACCATATCTCATCACTGTTACAAAGAACTGAATTATTAAAGGAGTTTAAACGAAATAATAACTTTATTTATATTTTGACTACCATAATAAATTTTGGAACAGACTGTACGAACTACAGCTTGATGTGCAATGCATTTCAGGGTTCAATAATAGCCCAGCATGTAGCATATAAAACAGTGTGAAGAGTACATTTATTTGTCTGCAACTCGAAGTTGGGTTCTGATGTTCAGCGTTTAGTATGTAGCTCACGAAGTCTTGTTTTTCTCCCTTGTTCGGGCAGCATTACTGGTAACTGCTGGACATCTACGGTACCGGGGTAATATTGCTTTCATTTCTATTGGCACTCACGCGGGAGGAAGTAATTTACACAAGACTGCTGCTTGCCCGGACATGAGAGTAGCCTCATGACTAAAGGTTAGTGCCTTGGGGGTTGCAGCCTCCAATCTATTGTCTGTGCCCTTTCTTCCTCAACTCTAAGAACAACTCATCATGTACAGAAGAACGGAGAAAGAGAAACTACTGTGGCATGTTTGTAAATTAAGAAAACCGGCAACAACGCACAACGGAAAAGATGTACAAACATTTTATGGGAAGAAAATATCTTGAAAATATATTTTCTATTATTCGTGTGTGATTTGATGACAGCCAATTAATTGTCTAATCACAACTTTCGGTTATCGAACAATTTGTTCGTTTTCATATAGAAGCGGATTAGTCCGTCACTTCCGAAGAGTGAATTCTGGGTTTCGGAGTGGAGTGATCAATTGGAGCAAAAGATCCTAAAAAGGCCAATTTCCATGTCACGTTCTTATAAAATATTATTTATAAATGCCAGATCTGTAGAAAACCCATTCTAACATTGTAATGTCTTATATTATACGAAATTAAATACTGAAAGACCAGCAGACATGTAGACAGACGGAATTTTAAAAGTAGACAGTTAACAGAAGCTTATTTTTCCAATAAAATCACCGAATAATTTTTGCGTAATCACAACACCTTTATGAATATGTCTGTTTCTCAACTTAAAAATTTCAATTAGCATTTTTATATGTCTGGAAACTATAATATATTCTTATATGCCATATGCCTAGCTGGCACAGGTAATCCTCGGCCGGCAGTAATTTTATGTCCGGTCCGCGTAAAGTTTTATAATTTTAACAAATTATTTAATTCACTACTGTGTAATCTAATTCTATTGAAATAAGGAAGCAAATAAAAACATTAGTTAGGAAATGCATATTGTGGTTTTTAGGTTGTGACGCAGTGTATTACTTTAGGTAATTACGAAATATCGGAAGAACGTATCGGCTTCATCTTCAGGATAAGCTTGGTAACTAACCACAAGACTTCACGGTGTCACAACACGAAAGACTACAACCCACATTTTAACCGCAGTGGAATCTCAAGTCTCACATTAGAACAGACGCTGTGAGGTCTACCTGTACCAGAAATAACAAAGAAATTATCGTAGGTACGCAGTGTGGTTACAGAAGACTAATCTACGAGTTCAGCAATGGAATTACTTTGGAATAAAAAATATAAGAGGAAAACAGAATCAGGAAACGAATAAATGTTGCATTGCATTACTGGGAACAAGAGCCAACATAAATCCCTCCCCCTTCCCCAGAGGCGACTCAACCCCGGGCCTACGTCTCGCTCTCTGCTCCAATTATGTCGGCAGGGACAACACAGCAGTTGTAAATTTGTAATGAGATGAGAAGATATTCCTCAGGCAAATAAACAGGAAAGTTAGCATCTTTGATTCAAAGTACCCTGAAGGGCTTGAATTCAGATTTTCACATCAAAACCCCATTTACTTGATTCGTGTCATATTCTTATTATTATTATTGATGTGTTGTCTGAAACAAACATAATAAAAAATTGGTTTCCTTATATACCCTCCAAACAATCAACAACGAAATATATTTCTTTCAGGCGTGGAAAATCAAGAAATTTCTGTTTCAGCAGTATTAAAACATATATATTTTTATTTATGTGCATTAAATTACATGGCTTATATCTCGTTACTTTCTTTTAAAAATATTTTCTCTCTGATACATTCATAAGCCTATACAAATTCGTATTTTATTTACTTGCTGTAAATTCATAAAGTAAATTAATTTACGGTAATAAGCATACATAACAAAAAATATAATGAAAACGAAATAAATGGCCTATGGAAGAATTTGAAGGCAACTTCAACCTAATTTATGCACAACAACTTGAATCTTAAGAACAGCCTCTCTTATTATCGTGCTTATTTATATATTAAACACGTCGAAACACTAAGACAACAAATTAATAAAACATATTTCAGAAAACGCATTATACATGCCTCTTTTTAAACATCATATACATATGGTACTCTCCTTATAACAGGGGTACTCTGGCGATCGAGCAATATTACACACTTCGCTGCAGAAATGCCTGAGCTACTCTTAAAACCATTTTCAGCAGAATCGTGTTGACTTATGGCGTATCATGTAACAGTTTAAGGAGGTCGGTCTACAAAAAAAAGCAGCGAAGACCAAGTACATGTCAATGCACACTGAACTTTTCCTTTAATGAATTTTAATATTTCCCTCTTCCCATGTTTTTCCTCGAGTGTAGAGAATCCCAATTCGCACAAGCAAGATGCTCAACTAGTTTAGGACTTGCGTAACTCACAGGTTTAAATTTCTATGACACCCCTGGGAGATGTCTGTGGTAACCACAGGGCATAGCGGCGTTGCTCAAGTGGTTTGTGACAAAGGCTGGTTCATTATACCAATAACATGTGGGCACTGCGTACTGTCTGAAGTATTAACTTAACGTGTGCATATTAATAGGCATTTTCCACCGTTCTTAACTTGAGAATGCTCTGGGATTAGCATCAAAGTTCTTTAATGGACCCATCTAACTAGGCTATGCATATACATTTATTTTCACAGTCTATACACAAACGTTGTAATTAAATGATGTTGTTAAAATTATATAATATTAAAACATTATGTAGTATAAAATATTATATTTTGGCGCTTTTTATCGTAAATACGATTTTACATTATTTAGCGCTTTTTTACGACATGTTTCGATGGATAAGACCTCATCTTCAGGTTTATATCAATTTTATAATATTTTAAAATTATTAGATATTTAATCAACACAAACATGACGCATTTAAGCTACAAATAGGCTATGCAGTTTTATCTGATGACGGAAACATAAATAGCTTCCGAAATGTGATAGGTTCTCAAAATTAAAGACAACGGAAAATGTCCGCTAATGTGCATCAAACCTTCGGCTTTCTGAGGCATGTCTGACACAAAGGATATTTCAGAATTTTGCTCAAATTCTGAATTCGGGTGATTGCTTGTTGTTGTTCTGTTATTATAACATATTATTATTCTTTACTGAGAATTTAAGCAGTAGCATAACTTTTATGGTTCTAGCTTAGTATTGTAAAGGTTTCGGGTTCGATGCAGACAATTGCTACCAATTTTAATAATGTTGATCATGAAGATTTCTGTCTTCTGGGTTATTGCGCCATGTAGTCTGGTAAATTTCCACCAACGTTTTAGAGGTCACACTACCTCCGTCATCAGGGCGATGAATTCAGGCAGTATGCCCCCTGAAACGCTGGTATAAATCTACCAGACTACATGGCGCAATAACCCAAAAGACAGCTATCTTCAGACTCACAGCTGTAACCTCATAATCATAATAATAATAACAATCGATCATCATGATGACAAATAATCACCTGAAACTACAAATGGAGCCAATAATCTAAGAGTGGAGATGTACAGCGATCATGATATTGGTGTGAATCTTTAATAATCTCCGTATAAACGATATTTTATAAGGAAGCTGCATTTATACGTTTGAACATTTAGGAAAGATTGTGTCGTAGAAGGAAATACGGCAATCCATAGCAGAGACTGAGTTTCATCAAGGGACAGAAACCGTGAGTCCAGAGGTGGTTTGGCTCCTCCCCGGTGGTCACCCATAAATCTAATACAGCAAATTGAGATTCTAGGTTCGTACTGGGTCCATATGGACGGGACTGACGTACTCCCTCTGACTGATGTACCCACTGTGTGCCGCGAAGTGCACAGCCATGCGAAAAGTATCAGAAGCTAGGGCTCCAGGGACAGACAAATTTACGATTCTGGATACCTTTTCTGTACAGTTGCAAGAATAAACGCAGTTCATCCTGTAGTGAAAAAAACAAAACAACAACTTTCCTTGGTGTTACTCTTGTCCGTCGCTTGTACATTTATAGTTGTGCTATTTTTGGCAACGTCTCCAAATAAATCTACCTATACACGCTGTTTAAATTTTTTTTGTTATAACTACAGGATGGGTGGGAAGTAAGTAGGCATTGAGAAATGGTTATAACCTCTATATTTCCAATGCAAAGATAATGAAAATAATTTTTACACACCACCGACGCACGAATTATGAAATCCTATTTCGTGACGTATATGTACACATTATTTTTATTAGGACTGCATTAATATTACAAAATCTATAGCGATTATTTAATATCTACTTACTTCCCACCCACCCTGTAGTTAACGTCTGAAAATAGGCTGTATCATCGGCCGAAAGGTTATTATTTATTTCGGTATTTACTTTATATTTTGGGCTGCATAATGAACAACAAACAAAATTCGAACCGAAGCAAATATTATCAGAATCATGAAAGCAATTAAAATGCGCTGGGCGGAGTATGCAAGTTCCTCACTAGAAGACGAGAAATGCGTAAACTTCTGCAAATAAACTTAAAGTTAAGATACCACTTGGAAGACTCAGACGTATTCGGCAAGATATTATTAAAGTGGATCTTAAAAGTATGTGGCGATGGTGAGGATTGGATTCTTCTGGCTAAAGTTAGGGGCCAATGTTTGTCTTGTGAATACGATAAAGAATGTTAGAGGTACATAAAAGACGGGGAATTTCTTGAATATCTGAGTGACGATCAGCTTTTTTAAAAATCTCTTTTCCATGGAGTTGGTAATTTTCAGCCAAGGTTTTCATTTCAACCACTTACACAACTCCGTACGACAGTTAAGGTTTTGCGTGAAATGTTCAAAGTAAAATAGGATGTGACACTTATTTCCAGACCTCTCACATACAGAAAATGGTTTCCATTATTGTGGGAACGAGGCGAGAAAAGAAAACGGGATGGAAGTCTGAACATTTTCTCAAGATGAGAGTGTTAGATTAAGACTTGCGAGACAGATTTTCTTCTGTCTTTTTCCTCTGTCGTTACTTGAACAACCCCCCTTTATTTTTGCCGTCGACATAGATGTATCTGACACTTACCCTGTCACATTGTTTGTTCTGCCACAATTTTCTGCTGAGAGTTTCTCAAAAGAAATCAAAATCCTGACACGATATTCACCCGTGAGCTTGCATCCCAAGCTAAATATTAGCTTCATTGGTATAATGGAAATGCTAGCCCAGTATAACAGCATATCTAACATGCCATGACTTCCGGGGTAAATTATTTTACACGATTCATATTTTCTCTTGAATTCGCGTAAAAAAAGGAATGCAAAGACTTATCTCAATCGTATTCTTCAGGATTGCGCGGCCGTGAGATTTGAAGTTATTACCACCGTTATGAACGGACGTTATATCTTCTGCCGTCAGGGTACGTGATTCATTCCTCAGAAATGAGAAATTTACGAAATGAAGATTTCTGTCCTCTGGGTTGTTGCGCTGTGTAGTCTGGTCGATGTTTACCAACGTTTCAGAGGTCATACTGCCTCCGTCATCAGAGTGACCTCAGAAACTTTGGTAAACATCGACCAGACTACAAGGCGCAACAACCCAGAAGACAGAAATCTTCATACTCACCGTTGTGAAAACCTCAAATCTTATATACGAAATGAAGTTTATGAAATTTGTATCCAGTCTAATATTATGAAGGTACCTGATTCGAGAAGGATGAAGAACGTTAAGACATGCAGCCTAACAACTTAAACAAAAGATTGCTTGAAGAATTATATTACACTTTATGATAATTGATAGTAAACATTTACCGGTCTGAGGTGCTTCAGGATAAAGTTACACGGAAATGTTTTGTGTTGAAAATGATGAACCGCCTTCTCCTTTAAAGGAACAGAGTACATATGCAATGATTTATTAATCACGTATTTGTAAAACACGAGGGGTACAGGCGATGTAGCGAGTTGATCTTTACTTTATTGAAATATCACTTTGTTACGTAACAGCGAATTCGTTCCGAAGCCCCAAAGTTTCAGTCACTGAATGCTGAAATCACGTGATCTTCAAATCCATGTTCCCCAAGTCCCAATCCTCGTTAATTAACATCTCAGATATTTCTATATCAGGAATCTGTCGGCGAAGTTCAAATGTCTCGCAGGTTCCGTAGATGAAACGCATTGTCCGAGAACTCTAAAACCACGATAAACGGCATGGAAGGGAAATGTCGCTCCAACATTTATGCTAATAAACAGCACAGACAAGATAGTGCAGATACAAATTACTTTGCTTGAATTCTGTTAAAAGTATTATGTAAGTAACCAGCTGAGCTTCTGGTACAAGAACCCCGAATGTTTAGCACCGTATTAATTCCATCACCAACTGTGGGAAAAACAAGAGACTGTACGATGAATGAAAAGTTTAGAGAAGATACTGGAATCCAATTTTGTTAATAAGTTAGAAGATAAACGGCTACAATATTCTGGCCATGTAGAAAAAATGGACAGAACGAGGTTCTGGAAGACATCAAGAAGAACGGAAAGATATGGTAAGAAATTGAAATGTAAAAATAAAAGCAAAGTACAGTAAGAAGTCTAACTATTCTAAAATCTGCGTTATGCTTCACGACATGAAAGTCGAATCGAAGTAGTTTCATATGGCTTTTAGCTTCGCCCCAAGCTCGCATAGCTGAAACTAGTCATGTGTTCTTACAGGAAGGTGTCGAGCGTCCTTCGAAAAAGGACGCTCGACACCTGTTTCACTATATTGAAAAACCTAAGAACAGTTTCAAGTCACATCTGCTCATGGCAAACTTAAATTTCATGTAATACAAAACTTCTTTATCAAACAAGAAGTTTATGTTAAAACTCGGATCAGTTCACAGCATATCGATTTCCCAGCAGAATCATTCAGCAAGCTAACTTCATAGTAAGAAATTTGAACTACAGCTTTCCACCGGTAACTGCATCTACGAATTCCACTCTACTTAAATAAGTAAGCTTCTTAATAGTGTCCATTACGTGGTAAAGTCCGCAACAAAAAATGTGCATAGAAATTAGCAATCACATCTAGTAGTTTCGAAAACTTACGGACGACGAATTTAGGTCGGAAAATGTAGTAATTTCTTAATAAACATTTAAATTATAATAAAAATTGTTGTGTTGTGTTGTTAACCCAGCATAAAGAACTCTGAAGCTGAAAATATTCCTGATGTCGACGTGAGTCTCGCAGCAGGTACAAGGCATTGTGTCTGGTAATTCAACTTCTTCCCTCAGCATCTCAAAGCGAACGACAAGACAGTACCTTCAAATAGGCCACGACCGCACATGTTCAAATAATTACTTCCTTAACGCTGTATATTAACGCGTCTAGGTCTGTCGACCATCACCAGCAATATTCACTCAAAAACTCATTCATTCACCGAATTCTCTCTACACAAAAACTGTGTCCGTCTAAAACCGGAATTCTGTGGGCCACAGCCGAATATAACGAACTGTGACGCCGCAACTCTTTTGCTACAGAGGCTCTATTGTTATAAACAGAAGCCTGCCCTTATTTTCCATATTCACATTTATACAGTATTAATTTTATTCACTCATTTACATCCAGCTTTACACAAATATTCACCTCTTTCCTAATTCTACAGCATTAGCACAATTTATCATTCTCTTATAAGCTACATCTTCATTAATCACAAGCCATTTTCAACAAAAAAAAATTGTTGCTCCTACTTCGTCACGAAACATTTTAATGCAATATGTAAAACATCACCCTCATCCCTTCTACATGGAGGGCGTCGGCCTTTCTCAAATCCTTTCCTAATCCCTCTCAGTTTCCATGTACCAACATTAAACCACGCTAGTCCACATCTCACATATCCTGCAT
>NW_019061362.1:0-11452 GCF_000696155.1 Zootermopsis nevadensis
AATAGCCAAAAAAAATCATAGAATAGTAATCACCAGAGTAAAGATAAAAACAATTAACAAGCAAGACTAAAAAAGGAAGAGAAAAAACCATAGTATAAAAAATATATAAAAAGAGGCCTGCAAACGCTCAGAAGTTTTACCTCAACCTAAAAGAAAAATAAACATTAAAACAAAAACAAACTCAAAAAAAACATAAAAAACAAATAACTGTTAACTAAAAAACTCAAGTAAAGAAGAAAAGACATAACCCACAAAATTATAAGGCTATGAAAACTTAAACCTATAGAAATTAGAGAAAAAAGAAAAACTCAATAAGTAACAAAAACCAAGATCATAGAAAGATAATCAGAAAAAAAAATACCATCAAAAAATCCACCATAAAAATAAAAACAAGTAAAAAAAAGAAGAGGAAAAATTCAAAACAAAAAAGAAAAATCAAAAAAAACAAATAATGAAGAAAAAAAGAAAAATAACCCTGTTATCATTAAAAAGACAAAAAATAATTATCCCCCTTACAGCGAGATACCCCGACTAACAAGGAAACCCCATAAGCCCCTAAACAAGCTGCGTAAAGAAGGTACATCAAGCAAGAAAATCAAGAAAAAAAAGAAAAAAACAAATAAAGTACAGTTAAAATAAAAACCTCAACAAAAAGTAAAATAATCAAAGAATGTAACGAACCTAGAAAAAAGATAAGAAAACCAAAAAAAATAAGAAAGAACAGCAGCATTTTCCTTTAAAGTTAAAAAACATTGATCTTGTAAATCAAAAGAATAAAGAGGAATAATAACAATTATTACAGTAAGACTAATGTTAATAATAAGAATCATGTCCCCAATCAACTTAGCTTTTGCAGTAACTATTATATCCGTATTAATTAGTATAAGATCGTACCAAGAAAGCTCCTCCATATTTCCAACTTGCGCTATTATTATAACCTTTTCCTCAGGGATAATGATTCTATTTTGCTACTGCGCAATACTAAGAAAACACGAAAAAGAAAACCTAATTAAAAAAAAAATAATGATAACGACTGTAATATTAATAATTACAACCAGGATAATAACAAGTGTAATAAGAAAAATTAAAACAGCAAGAAGAAACGAAACTACAGAAATATTAATAAGATCTACAAGATTCCTCTGCATAGGAATAACAGTAATCATTATAGCAATAGTATGCATCAACAAAAGAATATTCACCCCAACAAAAAAAATAATAGAATCGTACTAAAGAGTAAAATATTATCACCATTCAATAAATACCATATCTTATCTACCTAGTTTAAACCCAATTATATAATGGTTGATGAGTGTTATCACCCATTCAGTAAATACCATAATCTACTTTTTAGACTTCTTATTCTCAGTAGTGGGAGTACTTCTAGGTGTTGCCTTCTTTACATTAATAGAACGAAAATTTATAGGCCTAATACACTACCGAAAGGGGCCAAACAAAGTGGTTTTAACCGGAATTACACAACCAATCTCAGACGCCTTAAAGCTATTAACCAAAGAATTCCCAAAATTTCCTACCATAAAGACATTGATGTTTTACTCAGGGCCATGCACAGGGATTATACTAATACTAACTTGCTGGGGGTGGTATAAATTTAGGTTCAACACTATAACCCCATCCCTTAGGATTCTAGTAATCTTAGCTATTATAAGACTATCCGCCTACACATTCCTACTAACTAGATGGGGGTCAAATTCAAAATATGCTTTAGTTGGGGGACACCGAGCAGTAGCTCAAATTATCTCCTACGAGGTGTGCTTAGTGTTGTTTATCTTAGTAATAATTTATGTAACTAAATCCTTTAGGATGGAATCAGCCAAAACAACCCAAAATGGCTTGTGGTTTGCACTATACTCAGCTCCTCTATTAATAGTATGATTTATAATGTGTATAGCAGAATCTAACCGAACCCCATTTGACCTAGCAGAAGGAGAATCAGAGATTGTATCTGGGTTTAACATCGAGTATGGAGGGGGATTATTCGCCTTTATCTTTATTAGAGAATATGGTATAATAATACTTTTAAGATTCATCACCTGCGTTTTATTCTTAGGTACTTGTAGGTTAATAATAAAAACATTTCTCATGTGTGTATTATTCGTGTGAGTACGCTGCTCCTTCCCCCGAGTACGGTATGACCTTTTAATAATAATAGCATGAAAAGTAGGTCTACCCTACAGCTTGGCTATAATATGTTTATCCTTATCAGTTTAATAAGGATTTAGAAAATTTTAATACTTATTTTACTAAATCCTTTAACCCCTACCCCAAAGGCTTAAATAATCTTACGTTTTGAAGACGTACAGTTTAAATTAACCTAAAGCCCAAAAAGTAAAATACCTGACAAAAGGTCCTTTCGTACTGAAATGTAAACAGTTAAAAATCTAGATAAAATCCAGTCTGGCTCACGCCGACTTTAACTCAGATCATGTAAGAATTTAATAGACGAACAGTCTAGCTTTAAAAGCCTCTACACCAAAAAGCACTCTTAATCCAACATCGAGGTCCCAAACAATTTCAAAAATAAGAACTAAAAGAAATAATAAGGCTGTTATCCCTAGAGTATTTTAGCTACCTATCTTTAAAAAAAGTTCAAAAAAAAATAAAAATAAAAATATTAATAACTAAATATTGCCCCAACCAAATAAGAAAACTCATAAAAATTCTAGGGTCTTTTTGTCTTAGAAAAAATTATGTTATTTTCAACAAAAATATAAGTTCAACAAAAAATATTAATAACCCTTTAAATACTCCTTTCATACAAGTTACCAATAAAGTAACTAATGATTTCGCTACCTTAGTGTGGAAACCACAGCCATTTAGTAAATCCCATAGGGCAGAAAAAACCAGTAAAAGACTGAATAAGATTTTAATAAACAATTTAAAAAGCAAAAAGTAAAGATAATAAATATAGAAACACAAATAGTAAGAAAAAAGAAAAATAAAAACAATCTACTAATGAACTAATTAAAAAAGTTAATGAAAATAAAATAAAAGTGAATAAAAACCTAATAGTTACTACACAAATACTTACTATTAAAGCATAATTTAAAATAAAAATAAAACACCACCCAAGGAAAGATTACCCCTCCGAAAAAATTTAAAAAACTAGATACCCAAAGAGACGAAAGCATGTCACTACATTAAAGAAATTTAAAGTAATACAACAATAAAAATAACTATAAGTATCCTCTTAAATCTAACAAGAAAAGATTAAATAATCTAAAACCCCTTATACAAAAGGTAAAAATAAAATAAAAATAAACCCCCACAGGAAAAAAAGATAAAAAAAATAAAATAATAAAATAAAGATAAGTATAAAAAATAAGAAAACAAAAGAGTAAAAAAAAGTTTTGTTGTAAGCAAACCTAATAAAACTCTAAACAAGAGGCACCTTCAAGTACCCCTACTTTGTTACGACTTATCTATCAAAAGAGTGACGGGCGATATGTACTTACCCCAAAATCTAAACCAAATAAAAGTTTAATTTTTAGTTTACTAACAAATCCAATTTAATAACAAATTAATAAGAAAAAATAATAAAAGTAGCTCATTATAGACCAACTTATAGTTTACACATTGACCTGAACTAAGTTAAAATAAATAATAGGAGCAAACAGCTAAATCCTTAAGCTTAACAGCCGTACATAAAAAAAAAATTGGTAAAAATAATAGCGGGTTATCAATTAAAATTAACAAGCTCCTCTGTTAGAGTGGTGTACCGCCAGAAAAATTAAGTTTAAAAAAATATGATACTACTTAAAAGTAACCTTAGAGTAGTAGGGTCTCTAATCCTAGTCCTCCCTCTAACTACACAACCTCAACAAAATAAAAAAATTTATAAATTCCACCCAAATAAAAAAAGTAAAAGATAATTTTTAGAAAGAAAAAGATTTTTTAAATAGAGTATGACCGCGACTGCTGGCACAAACTTTGTCTTTAAGGTCTATAACAAAATTTATACAAAATAAACTATTGGAAAAATAATTAATCCCCATAAAATAAATTTTTAAACCAAACAAAAACTTCCATCAAACAGCCAAGATTAAACCTTCTCATTAACAAAGAGATATTATTAAACTAAACATGGGACAACCTGCCAAGGCTTAATATGTTTAAAAGACATATAGATTAAGAATATCTTAAGGATGTGGATAATATAACATAAAGAGTTTACAACTCCTAGTAAAAACTTATCAGAAAACAAGGGTAAATTCTACAACCCCCAAAGCCGTAATCTTACATAGAATATCCCTAGAAAAGTCCCCAAAGTTAATAGAAACATTAGACTGCAAATCTAAAAATTAAAGGGAAATAAGCCATCAGGGAAAATCCCAGAATAAACTTTCAAAGTTTAATAAATTAAAGGCAATAACTAAAATCTAGAGATTATGAGCCCCTAAGCTTTAAGCTTTAAGATATTTTGCCTAACGCTAGCCAATAAAAAATCAGGTCGAAACTAATTATAAAAGCTAAATCCCCCGATTAGACCCAAGATAGAACTCCTTTAAACCATTCAAAAATGGTAGAAAAAAGAATTAGTAATAAAACACATATTATATAAAGATTAGAATAAAAGAAAAAAGAAAATAAAAGAGGATAGAACCTAACTAAGAGAATTTCAACATCAAAAAGAAGAAACATCAAAGAAATTACAAAAAAAGGCATAGAAAAGGAAAATCTAAAACCCATAAAAGGCTGAAAACCACACTCGAATGAAGAAGTCTTATCCTCAAAAGATTTCTCCAAAGAAAATCTCACACAAAATACAATAATAAGAAGAAAAAAAAGTAAAAAAAGACAAAAAAAAATATAACAAAAAAACTTAATAACCCTTAAAACCCCCTAATTGGAAATTAGTTATACAAAAATATACTAAAAGGTTAGATATTAAACACCTCATCAATAAAAGATAAGATAAAGACAAAACCAAACGATATCTACAAAATGTCAATACCAGACAGAACATTCAAAACCCACACTATGGCCAGGACTAACAGTAAGAAAAGAAAATCGGAATAAACAAATAAAAAGAAGAACCCTGCCAATTAAAACATGAAGACCATGAAAACCAGTACCCATAAAATAAACTGAAGAATAGGAAGAACAACCAAAAGTAAAACTAGCTACATAATACTCCAAAAGTTGTAAAGAAGTAAAAGTAGCACCAAGAATAACAGTTAATAATAAAGAAAATAAGCTAGACTTAAAATCACCAATCTCTATAGCATGGTGGGTTCAAGTAACTGAAACACCAGAAGAGACTAAAAGAATAGTGTTTAAAAAAGGAATCCCCTTAGGGTCAAAAGAAAAGACACCAACTGGAGGTCATATACCACCAAGATCTACTGCAGGAGCCTCAGCTAAGTGTAAATAACCTCAAAATATACCCAAAAAGAAAAAACACTCAGAAAGAATAAATAAAATTATACCAACTTTAAGTCCAACTGTAACCTCAAAATTATGCCACCCCTCATAACAACCCTCCCGATGAACATCACGTCCCCAAAGAAAAGAAGAAAACAAGAGGAGAAATAAAGAAAATAAGAAAGGGGTGCAATAAAAAGAACGCACCATAATAATGACACCTAAGGCAAAACTTAAAAAAGAAAAGGAAGTTAAAAAAGGCCAAGGACTAACATTAACTAAATGGAACGGATTAAATTTTTTCATTTTAAAACTAATGCTCCCCCTCAGACAAATAAAGAAGAAGCAAAGTAGAGAATACATAAGCCTGAATTAAAGACACCCCCAACTCTATGAAAACTAACAAAGATTGTACTAAACTACCTAGGACTATAAAACTAAAAGACAGAGAAATAAGGGCTCCCCCGATAAGAGACATCAACAGATGACCAGCTATTATATTAGCAGTAAGACGAAAAGTTAAAGCTAAGGGACGGATTAAATTACTAAGAAGCTCAACCAAAACCATAAAACCCATTAAGGCTATAGGAGTACCGGAAGGAATTAAATGCGCTAAAAAATGACTAAAAGAACTAACCCACCTGGAAAAAATAATAGCTCTTCAAAAAGAATAAGAAAAAGGAAGAGTGACTAATATGTGAGAAGTAACAGAAAAAAGATGAGGAAAAAGGGCCAAAAAATTATAAAGACCAATAGTGATAAAAATAAAACCAATGAAAGAATAACAACCTTTAACAGGATGTTTAAGCACATAGTCTATCTCCCCCTTAACTAGCATTAATAAACCAAAAAGTGAATTAGATAGTAAACCCCCAAGCCAAAAAAAAGATGGGAGTAAAAAAATAACGAGTAAACATATTAATCAGGAAAAAGAAAATAAACTAAGAGAAGGGTCAAAAATAGAAAACAAATTAGTTATTATCATTTAAAGTCAACTACCAAGGAAGGCAAACAAGTCTAGGCTTAACCACCTTATTAAGTAAAAAAGAATCAAAATAAAAATAAGAGATAAACAAAAAAACAGAATAAGAACAAGAAAAAATAAAGAAAAAAACTAATAACCAAGGAAGAGGTATTATTTGAGGAAGGATTAAGCTATTAACCTTAGCCTTGACAAGACTATATTATTGTCAACTAAAGCTTAAAAACTAAAAGTAAAAAACTAAAGAATCCCCTAAAAGATCAAGAATATACCTCTTAGAAACAGAATCGAAATCCGATAAGGAACAAACCTTAAGACTAATAGGCATAAAAGAATGGTTAGAGCCACAAATCTCAGAGCATTGACCAAAAAAATAACCCACACGAGAAGAGTTAGTAAATAACTGATTAATACGCCCGGGAAGAGCATCAACCTTCAAACCAAGAGAAGGCAAAGCAAAAGAATGAATTACATCCGTAGAAGTAATTAAAAGACGAGAGGTAGTATTAACAGGAATAAAAAAATCAGAAGAGCAACCTAATAAACGAGGAGAACACCCATCAGGGTCATACCTATCCCCTATAGAGTCAAACTCATAATAACAAAACTTATCCCCACCATCAGTAAAAAAAGAAAAATTCTTAAACAAAGGAACAACATAACTTCAATATCATTGATGAGCAACAACCTTAAATGTCAAAACAGGAGATTTAACGTCCTCCACTATGTACAAAACTCTCATAGAAGGTAAAACTAACACAATTAGTAAAAAAGCGGGAATTATAGACCAAATAGTCTCAATAAAAGTGCCCTCAGATAAAAACTTGTAATACTTAATATTTACAAGCAAGTAAAACATAATATAAGAAATAAGAATAATAACACTAAATATAATAGTTATTACATGATCATGAAGACAAGAAAGCTCACCTATACCAGAAGAACTACTATCTTGAAAACCCAAAGACAATCATCTAGGCATTTTAAAAACTAAATAATAACAACACCACCAACAACTCTACAAGACTCAACATTAGTGTGTGGCGGAAAAGGAGAATCAATTATTAATTCATTAATAGAATCCGAAGAAACGAAAGAAGATAAACCCCGGGAACTGGAAGAAGACTCCCAAACAATATAAACAAGAAAAACAATAGAAAAAATAGTAATAATACTACCAACCCTAGAAACAGTATTCCAATAAGTAAAACTATCCGGATAATCACAATAACGTCGAGGTATGCCATTAAGGCCTAAGAAATGCTGAGGAAAAAAAGTCAAGTTAACACCTAAAAACATACTTCAAAACTGACCCCTCAGCAGATAGGGATTTATAGACAAACCATAAGCAAACGGAAACCAATGTGTAATCCCCGCTATAATAGCAAAAACTGCACCCATAGAAAGAACATAGTGAAAGTGGGCAACCACATAATAAGTATCATGAAGCCTAACATCAAGAGAAGAGTTAGATAAAGTAACACCAGTCAATCCACCAACAGTAAAAAGAAAAACAAAACCCACCGACCAGTAAAAAGAAGGGCTAAAATCTAACTTACCCCCAAGTATGGTAGCCAATCAACTAAAAACCTTAACACCCGTGGGAACAGCAATAATTATAGTAGCAGCAGTAAAATAAGCACGTGTGTCAACATCCAACCCAACCGTAAACATATGGTGGGCTCAAACAATGAAACCTAAAACACCAATAGAAATCATGGCGTAAATCATACCCAAACTACCAAAAGGCTCAGTCTTATTACTATAAAAACTAACAGTATGAGAAATAATACCGAAACCTGGAAGAATAAGAATATAAACCTCAGGATGACCAAAAAACCAGAACAAATGTTGGTACAAAATAGGATCACCCCCACCTACAGGGTCAAAGAAAGTTGTATTAAAATTACGATCAGTTAAAAGCATAGTTAAAGCAGCAGCCAAAACAGGAAGAGAAAAAGCCAACAAAAATGAAGTAATCAAAACTGATCAAACAAATAAAGGAACATTAGATCATAACATACCCAAAGTTTTTATATTAAAAATAGTAACAATAAAGTTAATAGCACCTAAGATAGAAGAAACCCCAGCAATATGCAGCCTCAAAATACCAAAATCAACAGCGGGACCTGAGTGAAAAATCCCATTAGACAAAGGAGGATAAACAGTTCACCCTGTACCAACCCCAGAACCAACTACGGCAGACCTAACAAGAAGGGATAAAGAAGGAGGTAAAAGCCAAAATCTTATATTATTTAAACGGGGGTAAGCCATATCCGTAGCCCCGATTATAACTGGAACTAAAAGATTACCAAAACCACCCATCATAATAGGCATAACTATAAAAAAAATTATAATAAAGGCATGAGCAGTAACAACAGAATTATAATAATCAAAATCAAGCATGAAATCACCAGGTTGTGTTAATTCAAAACGAATTAAGGAACTAAAACTAGTGCCTAGTATTCCAGACCAAACACCAAAAACAAAATAAAGAGTAGCAATATCTTTATGATTCGTAGACATAAATCACCGTACAATTTTAATAAAAATCTAAGAGGCTTAAACTCTTCACATTAATAATTTATGCTATATTAAAGGTTGGTTATTAAAACCTTAATGCAAAAAAAGTTATTTCCATCCAATAAAAAAATTGTAAAAGCAAACTATTGCATAAAATTTAGAATTTTAAGGAAATCATACAATAAAATGAAAAAATATAATTTAGCCATAACTGATCCCCTACTTACAATAGCAAAAACATCGCTACTAGGGCTCCCAACTCCTCTATCTATTTCTTTTATGTGAAATATAGGATTTTTACTAGGAATAACTCTAGTATTACAGATCATCACAGGGCTAGTACTCTCCATAAACTACGTAGCCTCAACAAGAGTAGCTTTCGAGTCAGTAATTCACATCCTACGAGACATCGATTCAGGGTGGACAATACGGTACCTCCATATAAACGGGGCCTCTTTATTTTTCATAATCATGTATATTCATATTAGACGGGGACTATACTTTAACTCACACACAAAAATACCAATAGTGTGAACATCTGGAGTAGTAATTATACTAGCATCAATAGGGGCAGCATTTATAGGGTATGTACTACCCTGAGGACAAATATCATTCTGAGGTGCCACAGTAATCACTAGTATAATCACAGCAATCCCTTATGTAGGAAAAGAAGTAACACAATGATTATGGGGAAACTTCTCTGTATCACAACCAACTTTAAACCGATTCTTCTCAATTCACTTCCTAATCCCACTATTAGTAGCAGCTATAGCTATAGTACATTTAATTTTGTTACACAAAAGAGGATCATCTAACCCAACAGGATCAAACCCAGATTATGATAAAATAAAATTCTTCCCGTACTTTTTAGTAAAAGACACCACACCAGCACTAATATTGATATTATGCTTAAGAGTAATAACAGCATACACGCCCAACCTTCTAGGAGACGTAGAAAATTTCAACGAAGCTAGAATAACAACAACCCCAGCACATATCCAACCTGAGTGATATTTTTTATTCGCGTATGCAATCCTACGGGCTATCCCATCAAAATTGGGGGGAGTGCTAGCGATAGTACTTGCCATTATCATTCTAGTACCACTAAGAATAAAATCAAACAGCATAAGAAAAAAATTCTCACCTATAAAAAAAACAAAATTCTGAACATTCGTAATTCTAGTAATTTTACTAACATGAGTAGGAGCTAACCCAGTAGAACCGCCATTTACAGAAATTGGACAAGTACTTACCCTAAGATATTTCACTACAGTATTAATACTATAAGTAAAAATACCCCCTATAGTTTAAATGAACATAACTTTTTCAAAGTTAAAGAAAACAGAGGAATAATAAGAATTCTAATAGCCTCATCGATAATAGGAGTATCCAGGAGAAGGTGGTTACTTATATGAATAAGATTAGAAATTAACACCTTAGCAATGTGTTGAATGATATCAAAAGAAACAAGAAGAGAAAAAAGAAAAAATATAATAACAATAACCTATTACTTAGTGCAAGTAAGAACTTCAGTAATAGTAATCTTATCATGCAGGGTAAAAAGAAGATGAATAAGTAACACAATAATAATAATAGCTGCACTGACAAAAATAGGGGCTTGACCAATACATCTGTGATACATAAAATTAATCAACCACATAAAAATAAAACAAAAGTCAATATTTATAGTAATAACATGACAAAAGATCCTACCACTAAGAATTATTATAAGAGTACAAACAAAGAGAAAAGTAATATTATTAGTAATCTTAATCTTAAGGGCGCTAACACTAGTAACCCCCCTAAAAAAACTAATAAAAGAATTAAGAATAAAAAAAATATTAGCTCTATCATCTTTAAACAATAACAGATGATTAATGGTGAGTGCTGCTATATCTACAACATGTCTGTGCTATTTTTTAATGGTATACTCAATCACTCTGATAATAGTAATAAAAGCATTAAAAAAAGTAGAAAGAAAAACAAAAATAATAAATACCAGATTCTGATCGCACTCTATAACAACAGCGAACTTAAGAGGATTACCCCCAATAGCCATATTCTGGGCAAAGATTATAGTACTAAAAACAATAATAGAAAACAGAATACCATCAGAAACAGCAATAATACTAGTAACATCAGCATGTTTCATAATATTCGTATATTTATCTATACTAGTAAAAGAAATAACAATAAGGCCCATAAAAGAACAACTAATAATATTACCAATTAGTAAGAAAAAATTAAACGCAGCCACAATAATACTAAGAATGGGTGCAATATATATAGCTATAGGATAAGGCCTAACCGAACAGGGTTTATCTTGATAGGGTAAGAATCAAAAGCCTTGTTGAATAAAAGTGTAAAGCACATCAACCTTTGAAGTTGAAAGAGTATATTCAAGAACAATTAAAGGGACTTCTAATCCTACTAACCCTTACGGGATGTTCTTCAATCATATAACTCTAATACATGTAAGCCTTTATTATACAAATAGATTTAGACAAACCTGGAAGGTTTTTTAACATGTCTAAATCTATTTGTATTAGTTATAACTATTGA
>NW_019061363.1:7619-22062 GCF_000696155.1 Zootermopsis nevadensis
TAAATAATGTAAAATCGTATTTACGATAAAAAGCGCCAAAATATAATATTTTATACTACATAATGTTTTAATATTATATAATTTTAACAACATCATTTAATTACAAAGTTTGTGTATAGACTGTGAAAATAAATATATACGACGTAATGTTTGTTTTGCTCTGGTGTTGATGTTCATCTGTCGAAACTACAAGTTCATTTCTTCGGGGTCTTTTGTTGTGTCCCTCTGTATCTCAACTTAACGTGTGAGAGAGATGTCACCGCTGAATGTGATGTAAATAAATACAGAGATGTTGTTGATAAAATTATTATTTTTTGTATTTTGTTAAACATACGCCATGTCGAAAAGTTTGAAATAAAGTTGATCTTAAGAATATCTTTATTGTGTTAAATGTACGTTGTCCCAAATTATAATAAGGTGGCAATTTTTAACACCTACAATAATTCGCAAAATGCCAATAATGACGTATGTTGTGGTTAAGTTTATTAAAATTGTATGTGTATACATATTTTTGGGACGTTTTGTAGTGCAACCAAGATCGATACTAGTATATAAAAACTGATAATTGTAATTTTTGCAACATATTTAGTAAGGTCGGCCAAGAAACACGCACATAGGAAGGAATTAATGCAATTAATTGGTGAAACCATGCGATCAGAATTTGTAACAGAGGGTTGGAATGAAATAGTTGAAGGGATCGAACTGGCTCATTGGGTCCAGTGGCGGATTTTTGTGGGTACGGCTTCAAACGTTTGGGATCAATCATAGCACATAAGAAGTAAAGTACAGGGAAGATTGAACAGGATATTTCAAAATTTTATTTTCGTCCATGTTTCACGATAAAACATAACTTTCTAGTTTTCTGTGTATTTAACTGATTTCTCTTTTATTTTCAGGTGAGTCACAAAAATGTTTGCCATACCATCGCGAGGCCTCTGAGACAACACGGTGTCATCTGCGCACAGAAATATATACTCAGCTCAGGGCTTCAGTTTAATATAACGTAACTAATTGTAGTGTTAATTTTGTAATACCATAATAAGACCACGTCTTTATTAATATTCTTGGGATTTACTTCAATTTTTAGAAGAACAGGTATGTATTAGCTATTTTAATCACGTTATAGGCTGGTGTACTCTTTTACTCCGTACAGGGTCCCGAAGGATAAAAGCTTATTCCATTTTCTGTTAATAATAAGTTACATTGTGTATGTGTCCAGTCGTGCCACGTAAGATATTGACTCAGCATTGTAGACAACAACAGAGGACTTGTCAGTTTTAAAGGGTTCTGACGATGGTGTGTTACAATCTGGATCACTAAATTCTTGGTCTGTATGTCCATCGTCTGTGCTTCTAAAAATGAAAAAAAAAACGAATCGGAAGCTAGATATGCTTCCGTCCTCAGGTTTAAAAGGGAGATAGAAAGAGCTCCAGGGGTCCAGCGTCCCCTCGAAAGCCCTTCATTGGACCAGCTCAGTCCCGTTTACACTCATCATTATAAGAGGCCTGCATTGTACGTGTCTGTTGACAGTTTCTTGTATGTTAGACGGTCCTATATCCTTAGGTAATAAAGTATCAATCCATACGAGGTGATAAGCAAAAGTTCAGGGAATTTTCTCATAAAAAAAATTGCTTATAACTCGTAGTTTTGAACCGCCATCTTCGAAGTAGTCCCCTTGGGCATGAATACAGCGATCCCAGCGTTCTTTCTATGATTCCGTGCATCCCTGGAAGTCTTCAAGTGTGAGTGTCTTAAGCACCTCCTGTGATTCTGCCTGGATCTCCTCAGTTGTGTCAAAACGACGGCCTTTCAATCGAAATTTCATTTTGGGGAACAGGAAAAAGTCGCAGGGGGCGAGGTCAGGCGAATAGGGTGGGTGGGGAATCACTGTCGTGTTTTTGGAAGCCAAAAACTGCCGAACAACGAGCGATGTGTGGGCGGGCGCGTTGTCTTGGTGGAGAACCGAGGTGTTGTAGCCTCTCGCACTTTCGCGATGTTTTCCGATGTTGTGCTTGTCGATGGTCGTCCTGAACGCTCATCGTCGTCGACAGGCGTTCGTCCATCCTTAAAGCGTTTGACTCATAGGACTCTCACCAAAAGCTTCCACAAGCACGCGGTGGGTTTCTACAGCAGTTTCTTTAAGTTTAAAGCAAAATTTGATGCAGATTCTTTGCTCCTTAAAATCTGCGGTTTAAAAAATTGCCGAACCATTACAACACGACGTTACAAAAACGCACGAGACTCAAGAACGCGGACTCTCACCTTCACGGCTGTTGGCACACTAATTCACATAGGGTACTGCTCGCCCCCATCTAGTGGCGGCAGGCCATTCCACAACCGGTTCGCGCGTCGAATTCAAATTCCCCGAACTTTTGGGTAGCACCTCGTAAAACGTCTAGTTACTTAACGCAATGCATTTAAAATTTAGTCCGTTGCGACAGAGGACCCATTTAACAGACGGCTGGTCATGTGGGTATTTTTAGTATAGATTTATGCTGGTCATGTTAAATGAGTGAGTCACCAGTGAATATGTTGCGTCGAACCGAAAATCAGGTTTAGCAGGCTGATGCGCGTGTGTTATCTTCCTGGCATTTGTCTGTTTCGATGCGCAATACAGAAAATCTTGTACTAGGTTTTAGCCGCTGGGATTCATTGTGTAGCTTCGACTGTCGGTGTTAAGCCGCGACGAATGTTATGAATTGTCAGACGTTTCGGTAGGCATTGCAGTTGCCATCTTCAGGGTGAACATGCGATAGCCCTCTCCACCAATCAGCACCATCGTATCCTACTCGTCACTTACTGCCTGTTGCAAAAACGCCCAATCACACACATTTACCCTGGAGATGGAAACTGCATTTTTTACCGAGACGTTTTATCTTTACATTTAACGCGGCTGAACCTCGAAAAACCGAAGTTTCACAGTCAATACGTGACGTTCAAATTCAAAAATTTGTTCGTTTTCCGGAATAAAGGTAAAGTCCTTAATTAAGCGCTACGCCATGGAGAGATGTTGGGGGGGGGGGGTGAGTTGGGCTTATTTTTAATTTTGAAAGTCAGCTGATAGCTTCATGCTCCGGCCGCTTCACACCCGAGGAAAGAAATCCGATTCCAATTGGATATAGGCAGATAAAATTCCTGCCATACTTTTGAAAGGATCGTGGAGGGCGATGTGATGCTAGGCTGTGTTTATCTTAACTCCAGCACCTGGCGAGACCCGTGGGATCTAGGTCAAGGAGATCTCGGTGTGTGAAGCGGGGGAAGGGGGGATCTTGTACTTTTGGATTTAGGTGTTTTCGATTATTGGCCTCGTTATCAGATTTCTTGGAACTAAGGACCGTTTCCTAAGCAGCAGTTGGGGGTATTCCAAACACAATTTTAGCCCATTTCAGAAACACTGATTTGGCATCTCGTAACAATATTAAATGTTGATAAGTTCCTGACCTTTGTTATCACATTTCTTGTAAGATTTGAGGTTTTCACAGCGGTGAGTATGAAGATTTCTGTCTTCTGGGTTGTTGCGCTGAGTAGTCTGGTCGATGTTTACCAACGTTTCAGGGGTCATACTGCCTCCGTCATCAGGGTATGAAGATTTCTGTCGTCTGGGTTGTTGCGCCGTGTAGTCTGGGCGATGTTTACCAACGTTTCAGGGGTCATACTGCCTCCGTCATCAGGGTATGAAGATTTCTGTCGTCTGGGTTGTTGCGCCGTGTAGTCTGGGCGATGTTTACCAACGTTTCAGGGGTCATACTGCCTCCGTCATCAGGGTATGAAGATTTCTGTCGTCTGGGTTGTTGCGCCGTGTAGTCTGGGCGATGTTTACCAACGTTTCAGGGGTCATACTGCCTCCGTCATCAGGGCGAGGAGGCAACAACCCAGAAGACAGAAATCTTCATCACATTTCTTGTTTTACATTTCAATACGCCACGTTTTTCAGTGCATTGAAGCTGTTTTCCTTCCAGTGGAGTTTTTGTTACCTTGTAAGCAAAATTGAATTCGTCCGTCATAAAGCCCACTTGATGACTTTTTTGAGTACTGGATGAAAATCAGAGTCCTCACAAAAGAAAGGAGAAGTAGGCAGGTGTGAAACTTACGAACAAAAGAAATCGAATATAGGTGTGGTGTGTGGCAACAGCTCTTTAACCTTTGGTTAGATTCATTCCCCGACTCTGTAAAACTATTTCGGTCTAAAGCATCTAAATATGTGGACCGTGATTGCTTCGCCCCTTTGTGCTTGTGGTGGCCGCAGACCAGTTTTACCAAATATGCCGTTGATCACGCCTGTATGTCGTCACATTTCGTCACTGCTCGTGCGTGCGTGCGTGCGCAGTCGCGCGGTCTATTGAGATGGAAAAAATAGAAAGTTTCTGTTTATCTCGGAAGATAGGCGCTCTTATGTTGGTGGGATGGTCATTTCTGTCATTGACTTGACGCCCTAGGCCCCCCCCCCCACAGGTCGATCTAAAAGGGGTGTCACAACTGTCGTACCAAGCCTGTCACGCTAGAGGGGAAAGTGTTTATGCATCGCGAAACAGTTGAACCTTTTAAATATGTTTTTCGGTAGACCACAGCACGCCCGTAATCTTTCTCCCGTCTAGATATGGACTTATGTTCTGTGCGGATTTTGGTTTAGGTTTCAGAATAAATGCAAGACAATTCTTGTCTTCTTATAGTTCAAAAACCGAATTTGAAATAATACACCAATGAGAACTTAAAAGTCACTTCTACTCCTCTTAGTATTGGTAGAAGTTTACGATTGGTAGGGCTTATGCTTCATGGGAAACATGAAGCTCATACTCAATTTCGATACAGAAACTTGTGTTTAAGAAGCTCCTTGTGAGACCGACACAATGGTGGGAGAATGTGTCAATGGATATAATTGACATTGGGTTTGATGGTGTTGAATTGGATTTGTCGTGGCCTGTTTATGTGATTAGAAGTAACGTAATGATATATGAGAACAGTTCTGGGGATAATATTAGCATCAGAAAGGAACAGATGAATAGGAAGTTGACGGGCAGACACGGCGAAACTAATAGATAATTTTTTTTTTTACAGTTTTTCGTTGATATTGCACCGAAAAACATTAGCTTCATTTTGCAAACGTCAGCGTTTGATATCTTACTCATACGAAGAAAGGAGCTTGAATGTGTTTAAGAACAAAATAATTGTTAGAATATTTGCATCTGTGAAAATGGAGTTGGTAAAGTTCGGAAGAGAATTGAACTTTGTATGTCTACTCTCTAATAAAGAGAATTAGGACGTGTAGCATGCATGGAAGATTTGAGAATTTCTTTCGTTTTTTTGGATAGAAAGCGAGATGTACGAAGACATAACCATTAAAATTAAAACTGGATTAGAGAAATGATAATGAAAGTTTGAACTTTGCTGGACTGGTTCATGGTTAATTCCCGTTATGGGAAGTAATAGCTATTTTGTAAATAGAATGCGAAACCCATGATTATACTCTAGACAAAATGCAGAATTTATTGTTAAAAGAGGTGGTACGTACTCTCCACAGATCACGAGAAAGGAAGTCGTTTCTGGTGCGGTGCGGGGGGAATATTACTTATCAGCTGGACTAGAGGGCTGCTATTGGTGGGAAGTGTGATACGTCAGAGTTTTACGCTACTACACAGACTGAAAACATCAAGCCGTTAAGAGTAGCGTGTAGTGAGAGCACCTCTAATGTGTTCTGCGGGTGTTGCGATAATATTCTAGGTTAAATCACTGTGCCACTGTGAGGTAATCTTAAAACTGTACTCATTAGAACACATGAAAGCCTGTCGTCTGTTGTTCGTTCAGTGGTTGTGAAACGAATGCTTTTAGGATCGGTCGTAACTCACCGCAAAATCTTGCGCATGCGCGTATATCGAATTCCTAGCAGGGATTTTCTCCTGTTCTGTGGGCTGTAGTTATCGCTGAACTTTAAGGGGTTAAGAATCGAATACATTTACCATATATTATGTATGTATATCCTAGGCATTAAATTAGGTTTTCGGTAAAAATCTTTGAATCGTAATTACAAATAGCTCCACGCCCACCCGTAGATACCAGCGTTTCAGAAGATTATTCTTCGTGTAATGTTGGATCCGTGTGACCTTTTTATATTCCGTTACTTAGGTTTCCCACACGGAGGTGTAATGGGCGTTGTGCCGTGTTTGGCCAGCCCTGACAGGGCGCGACTTCGCTCGGCAGATAGCAAATCCCGGTTCGTGCATGGCGTTGATACAGGAGGCTTTGGGTTGCAGGCCGAGTGTCGCTTCTCGCCTCCAGACCTTGCTTCAACTCTATCGCGTTGATGCATTCCGCTGCTTCTGAGATGTTAGCGCGGACCAGCGAATGTCGCTTATAGTGCGGTTAGGGTCTGCCGTTATCAAGAGTGTTCGAAAAACCTATGCTAAGAATTTTCAGACCTAAACTGGAGGAGGGAACGGGAGATTGGAGCGTCATAATTTCTACTCTTCGTGTCAGTAAATTAGCGGACGATTGGAAGGGCGTGTTGTAACACACGAAAAACTTTGTTTTAGAATACTCACCATAAATTTAGATATTACTCATTTAGTTACTTAAAGGTACAATTTGGCTGCACGCGACAGAGACAAGCGACCGAGGCAGGCGACAGAATTGCGAGACCGAGACTGGTCGCTTCCTGTCTGCTCTCTGTAGAATCGTATGAAGTACAATTACGAGCGCGAGACAAAGACAGGCGACAGAGACAAGGGACCGAGGCAGGCGACAGAGTTACGAGACCGAGACTGGTCGCTTCCTGTCTGCTCTCTGTACAATCGTATGAAGTACAATTACGAGCGCGAGACAGAGACAAAGCACAGGAGACCGCTCTCGGACCAGTAGTGTCTCGCGACGGGCTCAGGCAGCACGTGTGTTGTTGAGTAAAATAATGGCAGAAATTAAATTTACTGGTGACCAAGATGAGCAATTGGTAGAATTAGTAGCAGAAAATGATAAATGATTCTTTATTAACAGACAGAAAGGTCCTTCTTCACGTCTGGTTTTGAATATTGAACTCGTAGGTTTTCTTTGTTTCTTTCGCGACACATCATCTTCTTCTTATTCTTCGAGTAACCTTTTTAGAAGCATTTTTGTACTCATTTTTCACAGAATATGTGCACGTATGTCTCAACAAAACAAAGAAAACAAACACTTTGCCGCATGTCTCGGTCGTCACCTCAAAAGTGTGTGGCGACAAGCTGCGATGTGTCCGTCTCCCGTCTCTGTCGCCTGTCTCGGTCGCTTGTCTCTGTCGCGTGCAGCCAAATTGTACCTTAAGACGTGGAAGGTTCCACTGCATGCCGTCCTCGGTCGCCGGATCTAACACCGATGGATATTTTCCTGTGAGGACAACTGAGGAATACGTTTACACAGACCCTCTCAGGACCATCGAAGATCTCGCATGACTTCAAGCAGCTGTGGCAACGGTCGATGTCAACATGTATTACATGGGGACACAGCGGTAGGCAGTCGATCCAAACACCTGTTCAGAAACCAACGTACCAGAAACATGGCGGAAGCACGTCATATTGCGGTACAAACAGTTTCTTCACACGCATTCATTTCGACATTTTGGTCACTGACCAGAGAGAAATTTTTTGTTGTATCAACGTTTCTTCAGAATCCGCTCACTAGATGTGGAGTAGGGGGGAAGGGTGTGTTGCTGAAGTGGAGAGGTCATTGCTACTATGTCCCGCCTCCAAAGCATTATGAACAGCAAGTAGAGGACGAGGCTGTTCGTTGTGCGTGTGTGTGCGTCTTGAAGCCCAGTTCTTTCGCGCCACACCTTCGTTGCGACCTTGAGCGTTCAGGTTCTGTTTATGACGTTTTGCTACAACGCTGTTTCAACTGCAGAGGTTACATGTAGTTTAATTAAATTAGAGTAGGATAAGCCTATATAAAGAACTTCATAATTTTAAGGGCTTACTCTGTACCAGATAGTAAAATAATCAAATAAAAGATGCATTAAAATTCTCTCAGAAGATCAGTAGCGTTAAAGTTGAGTTAAAAACTGACGTTTCAGAGACCCATCGTCTCCATTATCAGGGTAGATATCAAACAACGTTGAGTTTTAACTCAATTTTGGCATTACTTCAGGAGAGATTTGCAAGAAATGGAAGTATCTGAAAAAATCCTATTGGAAGGCTGTGAAAATGTGGGAAGGTCGCATTGGCAATTCTGTATAAATATGAAAATCAGATGAAATTTCTAAAAAAAAAAAAACATAGTTGGCAGAGCAGAGACAAGCAGTATATCCCAAAATTTAAAACATTCAGAATAAAAAAAATAATGCAGTAAATTACTCGTTTTTCAGAAACTTGCCACCAAAACCAATTTCGAGCACATAACATCCACTTCTTTCACATAAAGGACATGAAACAAAATGGAGATTCAGGAACAAATGTGTTTCGGTGACACGCGAATTCAAAACAAGAGGAGAACATACAGGATGGCGCACGAAATGATACCCGACTGAAAGTTTAAATAAATGCTTTAATATTCATATAATGGGACATATATATCTATGAACACAAAGAACAATTCATGGAGATTTATCCTTTATGGATTACATGCTTAATATGACCACCGTTCTGTCGTGCAACTTCCGAAACACGAACGGCTACGTACGTGATTACTCGATGGCACATATCCTCCGAAATTTCACCATACATTTAAACAATCAAAGCCCTGAGTTGCATGATTGAGGCTGGATTTTTTGGAAACAGTTTTTCCTTACCGTAGTAAACCGACGTTTCGGGAACCAACTCTGTGCCCATCATCAGGGTTCTGACATCAGAAACGTCGGTTTACTACGGTGACCAGTTGACGCGGCTGATTGTCCGAGAAGATTTTATTGGTTCTGACAAAATTTGCAGTTGACATCTTTAGGATGAATGACTGTGAAAGTGAGGTTAGGGAGAGAGTTCTTGTAAATAGCTGGGTGGGACAGATAAAGTGATTGGACGAGCTAAGGAGTGGAGATACAACTTCGCCACTCGATTCGGGAAATCAAATGGGGAAAAAAAAAGAGTTTAAAGCAAACACGTGACAGAGAAACATGAGGTAAAATTTGAGAAAATACGATAAAAAGATGACAAAAGGGATAAGCGAAAGTTGAAAGTTGTTCGGAATTAAAATGAAGTGGGAGAAAAGAGGTAAAGAAACAGGTAGCACAGCTAGATCAATCTCTGTGACGTTCAACGCGTGTTCGATGGGGCACGTAATGAAGTGGGACGCCTGGAGAAAGAATGGCGAAGCCAAGCGTCGCTTAATCTACGTCCGTCTTCATGATTGAAGTTATAGGGGTATTTTATTACTTCGATTGCTGATGATACAGAGTCGATAAGTCGAATTCTATTTTGCCGAAGTCGATACAGCGATAATCTCTACTGAGTGTTCATGTACCAGGGGTCAGTGAAAGTTACAGATCACACATACGTTTGCAAGTCTACTATATACAGTTCAGATAGACTATAAAATCCCTTATATAGGACAATAGTCTATTTAGTAGCCTCTTCTGTCTTCGAGGGCGAACAAAAGAAAACGCGAATACGCTTACATATTCCGTACGGAGATGCGACCCACAATTTCAATGCATAGGCTTGCAAAGACCGTGCAGATTTCCAGGAATTTCTACCACTTTATTGTGGCATTTCAAACCAGACGCTGACCACTATGTGAATACTTAATTACCACGATTACATCAACCTTCACCACCTAAATGTACTTACGCGAGATCCATTTTAATATTATTATACTATCCCTATGGAATAATTGTGGATGATAAATCGGAAAGGAGTTGTACATAACACTCACTTGCACAGCCTGAGAAAAAATACGAAAAATTTGTCGGGTTAGCCAAACCCTGACCGGCATTCAAAGCGGAAAACTTCCGAATTTTATTACAAAATAAATACAAAAGAGTTGGCACTTTTGTGACGCGGGACCAGGTAGAACGTATATGAATGGCGGTAGGTTATAGGCTATCATTTCGCCAAGTCTCTGAACGGAAATGTCGGAACACACATTCAAATAGGCCAAGAATAACCCATTTTAAAATGCTTCAGAATTCATGATCTTGCGTTATACCAAACGCTATAAAAGGCAGGCAACTAAAAAACGCCAATAAGTAACATAATATTAGAAGACAACACAATACGTGGGACGATGGCATTAAATCGAGTTCTAAAGAGTTTTAAAGTTTACATCCTATTGTGTGTTGATATTCTCTCTATACAATAATTTTTGATTATTTTCTCAGTGTACGTATATTAAGATCCACTACATGTTTCAAACTTAAGTGGTCATCTTCATGATATCGTCTTTAAATGCACGAAACTACTAGGTATGAATGCTAATGCCAGCTTACCTATTTTAGTAGAGTGGACTATGTTTTTGCAACACCGGTGGAAAGCTGTGGTTGAACTGAAGGGGTTGGTTGAGTTTAAGAATTAGAACAGGGAGTGTAGGGGTGGGAGGGGAGGAAGGTAGTGGGTAGACGGAGTCGAGGAGGCCAGAAAGGGCAGTTAAATGAGCACACTAGAGAAATTCCACATATACAATAGCGTTAGAAAAAAGACGTTCCTTTAAACGAAACAAATCCAGTTTGGAACAAACCCCATTTTTAAAATCCTTATAAACTCCAATAAGACCAAATTTCTCGTCCCACCCAATTCTGCCACTCAATATCAACTATTCCCTTCAGTTCAACTACAGTTTTCCACCGGTAACAAATGTACAGGCATACCTCGGAGATATTGCGTGTTCCCTTCCAGACCACCGCAATAAAGCGAGTCACGCGAATTTTGTGGTTTCCCAGTGCATATAAAAGTTATGTGTACACTACACTGTAGTCTATTAAGTGTGCAATAGAATTATGTCTAAAAAAACAATGCGAGAATTACCAAAATGTGACACAGAGTCACGAAGTGAGTACGTGCTGTTGGAAAAATGGCGCCGATAGACATGTTCGACGCAGGGTTACCACAAACAATTTTTAAAAAAAAAAAAAAAATCGCAATATCTGCGAAGCGCAATAAAACGAGGTATGCCTACATGGTCCACTGTACTTCAACAGGCAAGCTGCTTTGGACACAGTCCGTTACGTTGTGGGTCAGAAACAGAAAATGTATAAACAAATGAACAATAATATCTATTGGTTTCGAGCACATCAAGAGAACCACTCGGCATTGTTGTACCAACACAATATTAGAATATTATAATAGAACACAACAATCAAATTGGTTGGTTATAATAGAACACAACAATGGCATTGTTGTACCAAACAACAATGCCGAGTAAACAAATGACTTGAGTAAGACACTAAACTAACCCCCCCGAAGGGGGTTTAGTTTAGTGTCTTACTCAATATTTTAAAACGCAACCAACCCCCCCGAGGAGCTCCGAAAGGAGCGCTCTGCTCTAGTAATTAAAAACTGTTGTGTAGACGGACTGCCAACCTAACGAGTTCCAATGAAAAATGATGTTAGAATGCAGACTGGATTCATCTGGTTCAGTGCAAGATAAAATGGCGGGCTTTTGTGAGCGGAGCATTTCTTGACCAGCTGAGGTACTGTCAGCTTCCGAATAAGGGCTTGGTTCCTCGGATCTTGTCCAATTACCAGAGGATCAATGTCATAAGTCACGTGACATCAAGCCTACTTCAAGCTGGCAGGGAACCAAAGTGCGCAGAACACGATTCTGGAGTGGAGGTGGCGACATCTGAAGAACATGGCCTACTTTGTGCTCTGGTCTTTGAAACGAACTACGGTTAGACCACCAGAGAGGCAAGACTAGCAAATGTGAAGTTAAAAATAGGGCATAGAAGAGAGACGAAGAAATGTAAACCTAAGTGGAAAGTTCTAAAGCATATATGAGGATAACATTTAAATGGAACTTAAGATGAACAGGATTTCAAGGTGTAGAATGGATTCATTTGGCGCATGAAAGAATAGTTGCTGGACATTGTAAACACAATAATAAAACTGCTATGTTACAAAGAAAGAGGGGTTTCTTGACCAGCTGAGCAACTAGACTATTAGCTTCGAGCAATTTCAACAAGGACAGTGTTTAATGAAGTTATACATCTTACATACAAGGTAAAAACAAATACAGCTTTCCTCATGTATGATATTGACAGTACAACAAAACATATTACGTATATATAAACAATATCTCTTCCTTTTAACTGGACCTGTAGTATTTGTTCTTATTGTCTTTTGTGTACATCGCGACATTGACACACAATGCACAAAAGAACAATCTGACATCAAATTTTTGTATTAAAAATAGTGTAATTTACGAAAGATAGGCAGTTCATTACGGTGATCACTATGTAAGCCAAATACAAGTTTACGTGTAGTCAAAAACATTTAAAGGAGGGCGAATGAGTGTTCCCGATACGCGTTCAAGACGGTCACTAATTACGATGCGAGTTGAGGTTAAGGAGAAAGGCGTATCCAAGTTAACAAATAGTCAGCACTATTGCATTGCATCAGAAATGAAGCATCATGGAATGTCGCGGTGCAAGACTGGTTTAAGGGTCACCGAAAACATTTTATTGTAATGGAACCATGAATCTGCTGGGCCTCAGACAAAATGTACACAATTTAATTTTCTAAAAATAAGATTGTCTTCGTTACTGTGAAATTAATCTATCAAGAATTACTTGTCTTTAATCTATTTTTATTCATATTTCATGCGATGTGCAAGCCTGCATCAGCCGTTTCAGTGACCAGAGTACTGCGCATGCGTGTGCAGACTCCAAATGCGTAGATGCAGTCTCATAAACCGGACGAACATTGGAGGAGTTTCATTCAAAGAGAGTTAAGCGTTAAAAATTGAACCGGTCATTTGAAAGACTAGGTACACAGAAAACTCGCTTTCAAGAACACTAAAAAAAGTTGATTTATTTTTCCATCAAGAATAATTAGCAAGTACCCAATTTTTAAAGCAGTTACATTTCACTAACATCTAAATCCAGAGGCATAAGGCAAAGCTATTTTGGACTCGTGTTAAACAGGTACTCGCATGATATTAAAATGAAATTGAAAAATTCATGGGATTACGTGTATTTTATCACTGTTGGGATGACCTAGATGAGTCGCTGTGGGTTTCAATGGTTTGCTTGTGGTCAAATGTAGTAGTAAAATGAGTTCAGGACTCATGTCTTTTTAAGAAATAAAGGCCGCCCACGAGCAGGAAAAACTTGAACTGATGTGATGTGCAAAACGATGCATTTGCCTCTGGTGGTTGCCATCAATAGCTAAATTCTCTCAAAAAGTAGACTAATGTGGTTCATAAATTACCGATTTAATTTCGAGGCGACATCAGTTCTCTGTTAACGTCACGCTTTGTTTGCAGTCTGATCACCTCCTCTGCCATTCCTCAACTTTCACTTAAGGTGCAAGTTTCTGTCACACATTAGAAACACGCCGGTTGGAATTTCGAAATAACAAATTCCATGACAGCGGCGAGGCCTAGAACACGTATTTCGTAAAGATCGGAAACTTGCGAGGCCGTGTGCTACATACATGACCCCTGCAAGGTAAACTGACGAAGCAGCTTGCGATAAATCTTCGACAGGAATGCTAACAACGCAATCGTGGTGATATGGGTGCCGGCGAGGCGCACTAGCCTTAGAACGCGTGTACTCAAACACTTCATAGGGGTGAGCGTTTCAGGCCTACATGTCTCACGGCAGGCGGTAAGGCATCCAACAGATCTGCGGCAACCTTGACAGACTGTGTTCAATCCCCGGCGATATCACATTCTCTGATCTAAACGCATCAAGCAGAGGCTTCCTTGAGAAGCTGGTAAAGAAATTACCCGCCTTTTATGTAACCAAAACGTTCATGACAGTGTTCACAAGAGTCCCCATCCTTAGCCAGATTAATCCAATAATTCCAAACCTTAGATCACCAGGATTCGTTTTAATACTACCCTTCTGCATGATATCTTCGAGTCAGGCTCTCCAACCAAAAATCTGTACGCATTTCTAATAGACTCGTGCGTGCTACATGCCCAACCAGTCTCAGCCTCCTTGATTTGATAGTCTTAATAACACGAAGAGAATATTTGATCACTCAAATAACGTAAAGAAAGAATAAACTATAGAGTTCAAGATTTCTGTCTTCTGGTTTCTTGCGATGTGTAATATAGTCGATGTATACCAACGTTTCTGAGGTCAATTTGCACATTCATCGTCCTGATGACGGAAGCAGTATGACCTCCGAAACGTTCGTAAACATCTACCAGACTACACAGCGCAACAACCCAGAAGACAGAAATCCTCATACTCATCGCCCTGATGACGGAGGCAGTATGACCTCTGAAACGTTGGTTAACATCGACCAGACTACACAGCGTAACAACCCAGAAGACAGAAATCTTCATACTCTGATGACGGAGGCAGTATGACCTCTGAAACGTTGGT